>JAGDQP010000587.1:0-11219 GCA_022664845.1 Lepisma saccharinum | reverse complement strand
TTATTATTATTATTATTATTATTATTATTATTATTATTATTATTATTATTTTGAATCACGAGTACTATCACCTCCAGAAACATTGTTGATTCCTTCAGACTCACCACGCTATACTAATATTTTGCGTCGCTTTTCGTACCGCACGTAAAAGATGACTTCAAGCTTATTTCTTTTATTTTTTAATATCACTGCTAAAGAGCGATTCAAATAATGCATGCTTTGATATATTATTAATAAGGCTCGGATTTGTAATTAAAAAACAATATTTTGTTTTCTGATTCATATTTTAGAACTTTCAATGTTTCGTTTCATTTTGGGACCCCTGGAAAGTTATACCAAAATTTTATTGCACTTATAAAAAATATTTGGCTGTTATATTTTTTTTAAAAAAATATGTGGGATGTTATTGTCAGTAAACAATATTATTTTCGGGTTAAAAATATCAAATATTTAATTATTTATAAAAAATATTCGAACACAAATTCAGCAAGGAAAGAGAGTGCTTAGTATAACGAGCATCATGTTGGGTTAAGCTGCGTTTAATGTACAGTATCTTCCAAGTGACACGAGACGCTATTTAGTCACTGAGGACTAAAGCATTTGAAATGTGCTTGCTACCTACTATTTTATATATCTTGGTTAAAGTGAACACTTTGTCAGTGACTGATTTGATCTCGATCTCTGTGTGTGTCTAAACTATCAAGCTGTACGTAACTATACTGGAGTGATCGGTTAGTGACGAAAGACAGATCGCAGAGCAATTATTTCACCTCGATCTTCTACTTCCAGTGTAAACCAATGTGGACCAAATTTTGTTCTCAGTCTTTTACGCTTGTTATCGCTATGCGGCCCGTTTTTTTTTAATTGATGATTTAATTCTTGAGTTATGCATGTACCGGACTGTGCATACAATAATAGTACATGTTTTTCCATGGTTTTCCTCACTCACACCAGGCAAATGCCGAAATGGCACCTTCAACATAGGCCCTGTTCGACATCTTCTCTAATCATTTCCTCTCGTCTATCCCGGCCTAAGCCTTCTATGCCTAGAAGTCATAAATAAAATTGAATTTCAAAATAGTAGATGTTGCAAATAATATTTACGGTTTTTGCAAGAATTAAGAAGAAGCTTGTGTGTAAATTTGTGTAAATTTGCCGAAGGTGAAAATAGCGAAATCCTCATTGATTTAGTCGTGTATCGAGGGCGATCCGCCATTTACAAGCGATGGCAAAATTACATTCTGTCTAGCTTCTCAAAACCAGGTAAATAAAGACTAACAGAGAACAGATTGTCGTGGAAAACGCTTTTATTTCGGTACAGCAAAGGAACGAGAAGCACTACAAGTATTTTTTTTATTATTTTTTTACGTTTTACCTTCTAAACGTCTAGCAGTTTTACAGTGGGAAAAACAGTTCTTTTTTTGTAAAAAAAATATAGTTAAAAAATTTAGACAATTTTTAGAAAATATTTTTTGAATATAGGCCGATCAGTTATCTAAATTTTATACTAAAACCAATCATCATTAGGACGATATTTTTTTCAGTTTTGTTAAAAGTACCTTTAAGCATCTCAAATATCACGTTTCGTCATCATTTTTCAGACCCTAATGTATTTATGGCCGAGAAGAAGAAAAAAGCACTACAAAATATATGTATTTATGGCTAAGAAGGCCCAGTTACAGAATTCAATGCCCAATCTCCACAGAGTTCTACTGACTTTACATGCAGCTCTAAAATATATTTCTTTTCATGCTCTTCTTACAATTTGTTGGTAACATTTTGAATTTTAACACTGACTTGTATTATTCACATGTGTTTTTTTTAAATGGTTAAATTAAAATTTAGGAGTCACTGGAATGGCACAATATCTTGTAGAACTATTATAGGAACACAGAAATTCGCGTAATATTGTCCTTGACGCACGAAGAGGCGAAACGAAAGACGATTACTGGAACTACTTGACTTAACATTATCCTGTTAGAAAAAAAAGATAAGCACTGAAGTAATATTTCATTTTTTTTTTTTTTCAATGACTTTCAATCTACTTTTGTTTGATTTCCAAAGTATTACAAGTATTTCTTACGGTTGTTAACAAAATAGCAGAATTATTTTTGTTAATGAATGAATCAATCAATCAGGCCACGCATGGTGTACCCGCCTGCCATCTAGTAGACTGGTTTCTAAAATGATGATTTTGCACTTAAAAGACCTAGTTTTCAATACATACGAGCATCGGCGGCTCAACTTCTATGACCTCAACGGATGAGACTGCTAAAATAATGTGCAAGGAGAGAATTAAAAGAAAAACTTAAACAGACACATACACACACACACACACACAGAGAGAGAGAGAGAGAGAGAGAGAGAGAGAATAAGAATGACACTATAAACTATGATAAATTTATTAATCAGTGTGAGTAATGGTTAGAAACACTGATTTGACCTTTTCTAATTTTCGTTTTATACTTCGTACTTTTTTTTTACATTTCGTTTGTCGCTTATTAGATGCCCCGAAGTAATCCAACAGCAATACCCAATGAAACAAACGCCCAATGCTTCACTATGATCCAGGCAACAGGACACATCTGATCTCATGCTTACCGCCCTGAAACCCTTGAAGGCATTTTTTTTCTTCTTTCTTTTTTATTAAAAGGCCTACTTTCTATATCACTGCATAACTCCATGCACACGCACAGTACAAGTCATCAATCGTATACGCGCCCTCTGCCAGTCAGTTTGACATATCAAACGAAACTTGTTTTGAGATGTCGTGTCTTTGATGAATACGTATAACATACAGAACTCTGATTAGAGAAAAAGGGCAAGTAAATCATCTATGTATGTTAATGTGTTGCCATTATTCCAGAATGTTTTCTATTAATTTCGAAATTTAGTTACATAAAATCCATTAATATAGTTAATTTATAGTTCGTTCTTTCGTATATATAGTTCGTATTATAGCTGAGGTGAGACAAGTAAACTGACAGGTATCACGGAGTATTCCTCTTTGTATTATATTTTTTAACCCCTTCCCAGTTATTGATACGAACACGCTTTCTATTTTGTCATGTGTTTCTGTTTTTTCCCTCCTTACATTGGATACTGAAGAATGAATCATTAGTCATGGCAATATATATGCAGATCCTTAAGAGTATCCTGACTGCGATTTTTCCAGGGGGTTTCCTCAGTCACATCAAGCTAATGTCCGGATGGTACCTTCGAAACTAGACCATCGCCGGTTTATTTCTCAAATCCTATTCCCAGTCTGAATCATAGATGCCTAGAAACCATAAATGAATTTCAAAATCGCCTAATCTTTTTCACCTTCATGTCTTTACTTATCTGACCCTCACTTATCCTTATGTCATTACTTGGTCCTAGCTCTCACCAACTCCCACTTTGCTCTGATTGTCACTCACCTTTAACCTCATGTTTTCGATTTGCTTTCACTCTAACGCTTCATCTTCGCCCTTACCCTGAGGGTGAAGGGATATGTAGGTGAGGTCTCATTGGATCCGCTTTCATGAGGTTGAACACCTTTAATCAATTCTGTATTCATTTTTTGCCCAACACGTCGGGGGGGGGGGGATATAAATAATGCTAGTTCAGTAATTGACAAGCAACCTTCTGACATCTTCATCCAATGAACATTTTGAAAGCTGATCACAAGACGGCCTTAAAGCTCAAGTTCTCATGAAGGACACAAACATATAAACTTTGAATTTTCCTGGGTAGTATGTCTTCCATAAAAGTTATACTGTTAATTGCCTGATATTTAAAAAAAATATATATATATATATATACTTACTTGCTCTGTATTCTAATTCTGGATAAAGACGTTATAAAAGCTATACTAGTGGAAAAAAATTTTAAACTTGTTCTCTGCAAACCTACAGATTTAAGGCAAACTGTTTGGTAGTCTCATGTTCGCAGGATCGGATCTTCATTATCACCAAAGTATAGCATCTTATATAAAATATCACATTATATACATAAACCAGCGTCCCAGTCATTCTGAATTGAACTTCCATGTCTACATAGTTCGTCCAGAGTAAGACAGTGCACTATGATTGGCTTTAAAATTTTGAGTCCAGAGACGGTGTTTTGAGCCCCAGTAGAAGTCTTCTACGTATTGCTCAATCAAAACTACAAATGCAACTCATTCCAAACATACGCAGTTTCGCTTGTACATAAGGAAGCCATTTTGAATTTGAGTTATTTTATGGCAATTCACACTCAGGCCATGATAGGGTGGGGAAGAGGATGTTGGAAAGTAGTTGACCAGAGCCTAGTTTGTAGGTACCATCCCGGCATTTGCCTGCTGTTGCTGAAGAAAAACCTGGAAAAAATTCAGTCAGGTTAGGCGGCCGTTCGTATTGTTCTCAAGGGCTTTGCGGATGCAGAAATTAAGAAAATACTAAACTTAAACTAACTAACGTGAACTAAAACTAAACTAAACTTTATGTATAGTCTTTATATGGTTTAGGACTACAGGCCATAATGTCTTATATTTCGATACAAACATAGGAGAAGAAATGGTGAAATTGGAGACCAACGCTTCTATTAAAGGGTTGAACTTACATTTGAATGTGCCTCTAACATTAAGATTCTAGTAACGGATTGTCTTTTTTTTTTTTCGAGACTCACTAAACTAAAGGATGTCCTGACCTGAAACATATTTAGGCTGTTCAGTTCATATGTAATAACTGGAACTTTTTTTTTTAATTGCCTCAATTTAGTTTTATCAATGGCATTCTACGAACGTGTTTCCATCGTTGTTCATATAGTATCACAGCAGGCGACTGCTGAAGACCAAAATTACAATCCATCACAACTCCTAACCAAGAGAACCAAGGTTTTTCTCAAGAAGACACTAAAGGTGGTATATTAGCTCATGGTACTCATATCGATCTTGGAGCTAGCTGCCTTCAGCAAAGAAACACATTTTCCTACCTCTGTACGCGAGTACACTACGCGTCAGTATAATCTGTTCTTCTAACTTGTTCAATCGAACAGATGGATAGTTTCATTTTTTCCACAATGAATGATGCTTCAATGAAAAATTCAGGGAAGATGATTAAAAAAAACAAGAATACTACATGAATGTATGTTTCCTGAACCATGACAGACGGGTAATGCAAATGTAGGAAAGGTTAATCACTGAAGCTGGAAAACATTCATCACATATATGAGATGAACTGCTACTTACACGAGAAAAAAGAAGCACTTTTAGAGACAAGTATAGTACATTGACCTCTTCTTGTATCAGACGTGTAGTTTTTTTTTGTTTTGTTTTTTTAGAGCTGTGTGTTAAACTTTTATCATTCTATTTTCTTCTCAACTTCTTTCTAACGAAATATACATTCACTACAAATATCTGCTGGATATAAGATCAGAAACAGTAATTTTGATATAATTTTTAAAAACTCCTGTGGTTTTACGAATGTAAAATATATAGAAAAAATATATAATTTTTATGGTATTTGAAAAGAATAATCATATATACTTTAAGTACTACTCAGGGATAACATCCCTTCTCCCTCGTCAAGCACAATATGAAAAGCGGTAAACGATGCTGCCAGAGTATAGGGACTATCCAAGCATTTGTCTGGTGAGATGAGGAAAACTTAAAAAAAAATAGATGTCCTGAACAAGATTCGAGTCTCTCATACAGAAATGAAACAATCAGCTCAGTCATACGCACCGAAAATAGAGCCAGGTGTTGTGTCAGTTGGGTAAACATGATAGGTAATCTTATATTAATATTTCCCGAGGAGTGGGGTCAAAATATTGTCTCCCACAGGGCCAAAATTTTGGAACTAAGCATAATCTACGGTTTTCCACTTTTCCTTTTGCTCAAAGGTAGAAGTCATGGGAAGTACGCTACTGGTTGGTTTAACAGTGTAGATTTCTATACCAAATAGACGGATAAAATAAAGGGAATATTTGAGCTTATACAGGATGTCCATCTGCCTCCATTTATCTGTATTTTTTTTTAAAAGATGGAAATATGAGAAAATGTAATTGTAAGGGACTAACTGTATTTTTTGAAAAGCGTGATGAAATAAGGAACTATGAACAAATTCCGGGATAGATATGTTGATCATTGAAAATGGGGAGGTCAAAGTTCGAAAATAACCATTTTATTAGCATATACATTTTGGTTCTGCATGGCAGAGTCGAACAGAAGCATACGAGTTGGTCCGAGGTGGACTTTTCTAAAGCTAAAAAAACTTCTCAAAATAATGAAATTCTTGTTTTGGCGTTTTTTCATACTGGGGAAACATCCTGTACAGATACTTACAAAAGTAAATGGAGGTTAGAATTGTAAGAAATAGTAGCATTTTTCTCCAGGTCAATTGTTGCGCTGTATGCCTCATAGTTAGACAACCAACATGACAGTACAAATATGCGCCAAAACATGGCATGCCAATGCCTGGCAGGAATATGCCAGGAGGATATTCCTCCATTTGCAACAAGAAAGAATTGACTTGTTCAGAATCATGTACCGGTAGAGAACTACGAGATAGATGGGCAAAAATAGAATTCTTGTCTTATTCAACACACACACACACACAGAAAGAGAGAGAAAAAAAAAGCATGAAGAAGACGGGGAACGATAAACGAGAGGAGAAAACAAGGAAAGAAGGAAAGAAAAATGGTGCAAGACATGGAAATAAATGAAATTTTAAAGCTTATGAATACACAGTTTCCGTCTCTTTCCCATGCCACATTCTCTCTCTGTCTTGTGTTTTTCTCCCTATGCGGCATAAATCTCTTGCTGTAGCTATGACGAACATAATTTACTGCGCTTAATTCCTAGAAGAAAATATTTGGAAAGCCGCTCGTGGAATCGATCCAGAGACCTTACGAATGAGAATCTGACACGCTGACCAACTACACAGCTTACACGTTTTTATTTTTTTAATTAAAACGTATTGATTTCTCCGCTTATTTTATCTATCTTAAGTTTATAACAGCAATGCTTTGACATGGAAAATATCATATTTGTTTTGTTATGAGATCGCAGACCAGCACAAGATCGATAGTATACAATAAATACTGTGTTATCATAATCAGAAGAAACAAGTCTAGGTGGTCTGATGGATATCGTGTCGGCCTCTCGTGCTTAAGGTCGCAAGTTCGAACCCTGATAATTCATTTAAAAAAAAAAGAAAATTGGCTTAATGAGTTGGAACCTGGCACACTTAATTGTCTTTTTTTTTAATATATTTTAAATTATTTTTCAAATAATAAAGTTTTTAAATAATAAATTTTTCAAATAACGCTTCTGCTTCTATTTGTGAGTTTCTTCTACCACGATATATTAAAATGGGATTTAATCTATATGCCCTGTAATTAACATTACGCACTTTGAATTGACAATTAATGTGAATTTTATTTATGGTCTTTAGGCATCAAAGGCTCAGGCCGGAATAGAGAAGGGAAAAGGATTCGGGAAGGTGTCGGCCAGAGCCTATGTTGAAGGTGCAATCCTGACATTTGCCTGGTGTGACTGAGGAAAAACCCTGGAAAAACCTCAGTCAGGATGGTCCGCGGCTGGGATCGAACCCAAGACCTTCCGAATGCTACGCCAACGCTCAACCACCGAAAATTGACAAGGAAGAATGAGCGGAGGTATCTTAATATTTTTGACACCTAATATATTATATTCGTATATTCACACCTACAGTGTATGATTTGTGTGCATGTGTGAATTGATTTATGTTGTTTAAGCATAACACTCGCCCGGAATAGGGTGGGGTAAAAGGATCCTGAAAGAATTTGATTAAAATTATTTTAAAGCCTTTAGGCATATTGGCAAGCCGGGTTGGGAGAGTGTGTTGGAAGTTAGATGGCCAGGGCCTATTTATAGGTACCATCACAGCGTTTGCCTGGTATGGGTGAGGAACAATCTTGGAAAACCTCAGTTAGAATGTTCGACCGCTGGAATCGATCCCAGGACTTTCCGACTGCTAACTAACACTCTAGAACATTTTTGAAACGTTGTTCACCCTAAGCGGGCTTTACTTGTTCCATTTGATATACCTTTTTAACCTGTATAGACTGATATTCTTAGAATTAAGTTAAAATCAATACACACAAACATTCATGCCCGAGGCGTACCACTAAGCAGGAACACACCCGAGATGATATGACACAAGCGCAATTTTGTGCGGAATCGATGGCCCCCTAACCAAAAAGGCATCATAATTTTACCCCCCGCACTCAAAAGTTGAGGATGAAAATAGCAAAATGGTTGGAAGTCATCGTGCCTGCGACGTCATAGTGACAGGCTCCGATGCCATCCACTGTAAATACAACGACTAAACCAGTATTTACCACGTTCTAATTTGGTGCAGTGGTAAGACGTTGGCTTACTAAATAAAAAAAAACGGATTCGAATTCCGGTGGGGGCAATATTTTTCTTCATTTTCCTTTCCAAATATATATTTTTATGTTCACATTTATTATTAATAATTGCTTTGGCATACAAATAGAGGCTATTGAAAGCTAGGATATATATATATATATACATAAAGCAGGTCTGGCCCGCGAGGTGTGCAAAGGAGCACGGTGCGTCCGAAGGGAGCTGGGCGGCGTGAGAATCAGGGGGCGCAGCCCCCGTTAGCGGTGGGCATACGCAATGTAGCACTTTTGCGTATGCCCACCGAAGTCAGGTTCGCACAGAAAGAAAGAAACGAAAGTGTAAAGTTACATAACCGAACCTGACCTTACCTAACCTACCCTAACCCATGGTCATAATTTTATATAATCTACGACAAATGGAAGAAATCACTTATTAATAATAAACTTGAACTTAGAAAAATATAATTTTAACATGCTTTCTCTCTCTCTCTCTGTGTGTGTATGTGTGTGCGCGCGTGTGTGTTAAATAAGACAAGTATTTGATTTTTGCCGATCTATCTCGTGGTTCTCTACATGATTCTGAACAAGACAATTCTTTCTTGCTGCAAATGGAGGAATATACTGGCATTCCATGTTTTGGCGCATATCTTGTACTGTCATGTTGGTTGTCTAACTATGAGGCATACAGTGCAACAATTCACCTGGAGGAAAATGCTACTAATTCTTACAATTCCAACTTCAATATACTTTTGTAAGTAACTGTATAAAGAGAATAACATATCAGGCTTGTCATGGGGACGCTGAGAACTCGTGAGGGTTAATGCATAGAAAAACAATGGCACATGGACCTTATGGATACTATGTGTATACCGGTATCTGATTCACATTCATGCATAACCCTATTAATAAAGAGATTTCACTCCTTTCGTCTCAATAGTCTTTCTACACTGTTTACAACTTAGATGTTCGATCCTTTTATTTATCGAAAAATAAAATATCTTTTGTGTGGATATTCGGTTTACACCAATAGGATAAATAGACTGAAAACACACAGAGAGGCGTATAAAGGGGAGTCAAGACAATCTATTTCATTATGAAAAACTCCTCCTTTGCGATCTGTTTACGGAGTGACGTTAAGTATTTATCGCGTTGAAGAGCTCATACATCTCCCACGCTTTTATGGTGATAAGATTATAACTGACAAAAAAAAGTAATGCTGGAATCCTGGACTTTGATAT
The DNA here is from genome assembly GCA_022664845.1 of Lepisma saccharinum. Classification (NCBI taxonomy): domain Eukaryota; kingdom Metazoa; phylum Arthropoda; class Insecta; order Zygentoma; family Lepismatidae; genus Lepisma; species Lepisma saccharinum. Next base: position 1,611 of record JAGDQP010000587.1, on the reverse strand, counting down.
ATCCTCTTGAAGAGTCTATTACATAAACTAACTACTTGATTTCTACTTACTCTCAGCCGCCGCTAACTGATAACCACTTTCAGAGAAAGCCCTTAACAAGGTCTCCCTCTGCCTTTCTCCCTCTCTCTTCTTCCCTCTCTCTATCTCTATTTCTCTTGTATTCCCATTCTTACAGATAACATCCAAATTATAATCAACAATGGATATCGTAAGCTACGCGCTCTATTTATACATGACGCCTAGAAAAACAAGTATTTTAAAAACGATTCCAATAATTATAATTTAATTTGAAATTGCAGTGTTAAAACTACTGCAGGGCAACAACATTTTAGTATTTGCATATTTCTACTTGAATTAATATCTGCCGTCAAATTTAACTAGAATTCGTAGAACCCATAGAAACGGAAATTAATAATTAATTATGGCTAAAACATTTATGGAAGTGCCCTGTACTACAAGACCAAATATACATCTTGAATCTGTTCAACCGTTTTAATGTTAGCGCCAATATGTAGTTATATTTTTAGCCTTGTTACCATGCAAAAAGTATCAAACTTCAAATTTTAATTGGGCTAAAACTTATGTTGAGTTTGGTTGTAATCGGGTCAACCAATCTCATGTAATATTATTCAATAATAGAGTCTCGTTACCATGGAAACGGTGATTAGTTTAAGAATTCAACGCGGCTAAATCAATGAGATTAGTCTCCTCTACCACACAATCAAATTTGGTTGGAATCGGTGCCAATTTTTTTTGGAGGGGGGGGGGTCTTGTTACCATGGAAACGGAACTATGTGTTTTTGAGATAGGCAACAGGACCACTAGTATAGAGTCATCTATAAAACGCTAAAGTTTCATGAAATTCAGTCTATCTATTCCAAAGTATAATATCAACAAATATACATACAAAAACAAATTGTGTAACCCTCTCTTGTTTTAAAGTCGGCTAAGAAATGACTATTCAACTAATACAGTAAATACACTTGATTAACATATTTATCTTATTAATATTGGTTGAAACCCAGCCCCATTGTTTAATTATTATGGTCACAGACTTCGGCCAGGCATAGAATGACACACGAATTCGAGTACCGCTGCCACCTATACCGACTTAGCTTCTTCATGGTTTCACTCAGTTCCACCAGACGAATGCCGATATGGTACTTACACAGATAAGTCTAGCCGCTACCTCGCTCTTCTCTGTCGCCGTTAGAGTGCTCGCCAAGGGACATCCTTCATCAGATATGTGATAGGATTAGACCCTAGCTGTCTGTCTGGTTTACAAATGTATTTATTTTTCATTAAAAAAGACTTTGATTGAATATATTTTCTTGAGATTATAATTATTTCAGAAGATAAAAGAATTTTGCGACACTAGACCAACGAACTTTTGGACTTCCTTATTCCGTAATAGATATAGAAACTGGCCCTCTTTACATTCCAATAAAAATTAACTATGAAGATCCACCCGACGTCATTTGATAGTTGCTAACACCGCTAGTCAACATTTTTTAGATAAAGGGTGCAAATATTTATTTTGCTTTTAACTTGAGTATAATGATATCACACACACGCAGTGAGAGAGAGAGAGAGAGAGAGAGAGAGAGAGAG
>JAGDQP010000586.1:106603-153180 GCA_022664845.1 Lepisma saccharinum | reverse complement strand
GGTACATCTTTGACGTCAAAATTACCGGAACGGAATCGACGAAACCAAAATTGCGCGTGATTGGCTGTTACAGTATCAGGACCATAAATACTATTCACATTTGCAGCCGCCTGGCTTGCGTTTTCACCTTTATCGAAGAAAAACTGTAAAATATAGCGTATTTTGTCTTTGCTAGTGTCCATTTTGACGCGCGCTCACACAACACTGAGTCAACTCATCACAACTATCTGAACAATGTTTGTAGTACGCAATCTCATCGTTTGAACGCCATCTCTTGAACCCGATCGGACTTATACAACGCGAGATACAGATCACTGAAGCCATCTATTGGCAAAATAATGGATTACTTTTTACCACACCAGATATCATTGGAAATCGAGAATAAAATATCGAAAATAAAAAATCGTAGGAAATAAAAATCGCATAATCGTTTGATATATAGATTTTTATCGATATCGATATTTCAAGTTTCAAAATATCGATCGATCCAAAATACCGATCGATATATAAAAATTGCACGCCATACCGGCAGCAAGATCTGAATGTGCTCGTCTATCAAATGAAGTTCCGATTGTTAGTGTTATTAAAAAATATTTATTATTATTCAATAATTGAACGTATTTATGTCTTTAGGCAACTCAGGCTGAGGATTGAATATATGGTGGAGCAGGGGATGTTGGAAGATGTCGGTCAGGGAATAATCAGTAGGTACTATCCCGGCATTTACATGGTATGACAATCAACCCCGCTAAAACCTCAGTCAGAATGAGATGTCGCTAAGATCGTTTCCAGGACATTCCGATTGTCAAGCCATCGCTCTACCAAGTGAACTACGACTACTCTATATATTATTCTTTACTATTATTATTATGGCCTTCGGGCATCTCAGTTTTAGGCCGAAATAGGGAAGGGGAAAGGATGCCGGAAGACGTCGGGTCACGGCCTGTGTTGAATGTGTTATCACAGCATTTGCCAGGTGTGACCAGGAAAACCCTAAAAGAACCCCGGTCAGGATGGCCAGCAGCCCGCAGCCAGCAGCCATTTCGAATTGGAAACCTTCCAAATGCTAACACACTTAACAATCTGTCTATTAAGTCACGGCTGCTTAGTTGCTATACATGCTTTTTAATCTGTTAATTTTCTCAGAGAAGATACCACTTTTAGATTCATGTGATTAATGTATTCTATTTTATAGTAAATACATACTATCTATTATTGTTCCAGGGTGTGTCGAAGAAGACAATTACGGACGCTGCACCTTGACCTTCGTTGTGTTACCGAAGGTTGTATCACTAAAAGTTATATAAAAAGCACAGAAGTTATTTACATGTGTTTGAAGTGTTTAATGTGAACATTTATCTTTCCTGCTTTTTTTTTGTTTTTTTTTTCTGTTGGACTGTTGACTTTCTAAACTCATTTTTGGAGAGAAAGAACATAGTATATTTTTTTTACTGAATCAACCGTGTGTACAATTTACTAACTGTTAAAACATAAATAAAATTGTAATGTTTTTTTCCTATATTTGGGGTTACATTTTTTTATTTTTATTGATTTAGATGCTAATTTTTTAAAGGTGTTGTCATGTTTTACTTAAAAATTAGTACGTACATGCCTGAATTAAGGATACCATCCCGACATTCGTCTGGGACAAGAAAACACGGAAAGAAATCAATCGGAATACTTTTTGTGGTACCCAGCATGATATGGTTTGTGGTGATTTTTAAAAATATTTTTAATATATATCAACCATACCGAAAGCATATATTTACTATCTGTATAACATTCAAGGTTGAAGTTATAGTTGAGGCGCGTTGTATCAAAATCCGTTATATCCACTTTTATAAAACTTACCAAAAACAGGTGATTTTACAGGGATAAATTAGGTTTTAATTTGCAGCCTTTGAAGCCATAGGTAAAAATGACTATTTTTTTTCAAAGTATTTAGGAAAAAATTAGATATAACGAATATAGATACTACGCGTCACAGCTAAATGTATTACATGTCATTCAGATTTTACGTCAGAGCGTTTTTGGTCAAATTATACCCCTTCCCTCCTTATAGTAAGCAACATTAAGTAGATGCTCTATCCCTAATACGTAGACTCCCAACAAAAATAAACAAAGCATGACCTCTCTCTCCCCCGAATGCTGACGAAGTATTTGAACGATTCCTGACATTAAAATATGTACATGCTTCAAATACATATTTAACTGTACTGCGTAGTATCAAAATTCGTTATTTACAGTAAAAAATAAATAACGAATTCTAATACTACGCTCCACAGTTACCAATATGTGTTTTAAATATGTACATTTTTTAATTTCAGGAGTCGTTCAAATATTACGTCAGCGTTCGGGGTCGGGAATTTAAGCTTTACTTATTTATGCTGGGCGTCTAAGCATTAGGGATAGGGTATCTACTTAATGTTCGTTACTGCGGGGAAGGGGGTCTAAATTGACGAAAAACGCGCAGCCGCGAACACAAAAATATTGTGTATGAAAGTGTCTAGAAAGTGCATTTAATTGTTCCAAAAGTGCTTGAAAGCGAATAAAGTGTCCTGAAAGTAGTCAAAAGTAGTTTCCAAAACACACTTTTGGAACACATTAAAATTGAGGGCGCATCTTTTTCACTTTTAAGCACTTTTGTAGCACTATTAAGGGAACACTTTTGTACACTTTTAAAGTACTTTTGAACACCTTTGAGACGCTTTCATAGCACTTTATTTCACTTTTGGACACTATAAAAGTGTTCGAAAGTGAGCTAAAGTCGTTTCCAGAAAGTGCTCAAAGGTGTTCAAAAAAGTGTTAAAAAAGTGTGTTTTTTTTTACAGTGTACCCAGGCAAAGCCAATATGTAGAAGCAGACTCGTATAGTTAGTTGAAAACCGTGGGTGTGGGTGAAATATAAGGGTGCTAAGGGTATGACAAGATTCACACATACATACTATATGTATGTATCTAAAGTATTAGAAGGGAGACTAGAAAAAAATTAAGGGCTCTGAACCCCCTTGGCTACGGGCTTGTGCAGAAGCGAATGCAGACAAGTTTATACGCCCGTGGACCATTTCAATTAATTGCACAGTAACTTCGGGCACCCGTAGGTAAATCAATTGCAACGTTTAGTATAACAGTCTTACTGCACTAGTAGTATGGTGATATGTCATTTCGCTCGATTTGCTTCCCAAGTTTGATTTTTCTGCGCATTCGTCAGGTATTTGGTGTGCCGAATCAGAAAAATATATTTGCAAAATTTTCCCCTTTCGTTCTGACGTATTTTTCAATATGGCGGACACCAATTTCACGAGGCCTGTACAGTCTACTTGAAACAAATATTCCTCACTTCAATCCCCCGAATACACGCATGAAAAGTTCAAATATACACTCATAATAATTCTTCTGAAGGTCTTGTAACCTGTTCCTTTATATTTCACAGTGTGAGGGCATTCTCTGTTCTTTGCTTTCTTTCACATATTCTTCACTACATCACGATTATTTTCTTCACAAAGATTAGTAATATAAAAACTGCAGAAGCCATTGTTTCAAAAAGCGCGGAGTGGTCACTCAAGATGTTGCGACGTTGCCACATAGATGAATTTCAGGACAAACTTTTTTAAGATCTACTAAAGAGTAGGCTCATTTTATGATTGGCTGAGTGTTCTTTGTTACGGAAGACAGCAAGAAATTTCCAAAATCTGGGAAGTTTCGATTCTTTGTGCAAAGTTGTCATAATTTTTGTACACCATGTACAAACAATATGGGAGTAATCTTTTGACATCACAAACTACACATAATACCTAACATATAAAAGAGGAATGACTTATTTATGTTAATTCGTTACTAAGATATTATGCGTCAAAAGCTTTTAGTGCTTCACTAATTCAACTATAATTTTAAGAAGAAATATCTTGACAGTTTTTTTTTTCGAGAAAATTGAAAATGCAGGTCTCTTAACTTTCCATAACGAGATCATAAAAAAATAATTACCAAATTTAAGATTTGAAGGTTTTAGTTGAGATGGAACAGATCTACCCCTTCAGGAAAATTTGATATTAGAAATATAGGTATTAATTTTCTTGTCCCTGCTTCTACTGAAAAAGTTTTTAAATTTTCATCCATGGTTTCGTTTCACACATCGGATCCAAAGAAAGCAGATTGCATTTTCGGTATTTTTCAGTATTTCAGAACCCTATTGCACCGAAGCAATTCACTCTAGGTGAAAATAAAAATATCGTTCTGATAGAACTCTGCAAGGTCATTCAGTCGTTAAAAAACATTCTTCGTAATATGACTCATAAACCCCGAGTTAAAAATTAATAAAATTCAGAAATGTTGTGTTAAATTTGACAACGTTGCAATTTATTCTTTGGGAGAGTAGCGACCAAGCAGTAACGATATGTACACATCACTGAAAATCAAAGAACACAAAGAGCATAATATGTTCCCGAAAAAAACTTTACAATGTGTTCCAGTTTTACCACGTTTTTAGTGCATAATATATGATTTTTTTCTGAAATTAATATGACCTACACCATTTTAGTGCACAATATATGAACTTTTGATGTGCTGACATCTAATTCATGCACAAAAGTTCACTTAATAGTAAAAATTGTACTAAAAGTGATCTGAAAACGTGCTCTGGATAATGTGAACTTCAATAAATATGAACATAATGTGTGCAAAATATGCACTAAGTGTAATAATCCAATAAAAATACACATTGAGCTAAAAAAAACTCACATTTTTTTAGTAGGTTCACACAAAGTTCACACGCGTTCATATAAAGTTCATTTTTGGTTAAGTTCTGTGTGCTTTTTGTGCCAGGGGATTTTCAGTGATGATACAATATAGCACATAAAAATATTATACTCATTTTTTCATGCAATTCCATGGAGTGGTCTTTGAGAAATAGATTTTCGAAAATGACATTGATTCTTATATTTGACTAGCTAATTGTTGCGGGGTCCAGAGGTTTTCCACCCTGTCACCTCCATGCGGGGCGCGGAATCGAAAAATTACGATAGTCGTTGCTAATGAATTGGTAGTAATGCTTAATTTGTACCTTGGGGGTAGTCAATCCGGCAAACTACATTTTGGTATGGGTTGCTCAACCTGTAAGGATATATCTGACAAACTGATTGCACCAACTTTCACCCGCTTTGTGAGTGCTAGGAGTGTCTTACCCCACAGTATTTTTTCTCAGATTGTAAGTGATATGTGTACCAAGTTTGGTTGAAGTTGCTATAGGTGTTCCAGAGTTATGCTGGAACATATAAACATACACATCCTTTTATGCATGTAACTCTTCACGGAATTTTTTCGGAAAAACAAAAAGATTTGGATCTCTTCATTTTTCATATACTTTCAACAAAAAGAGACATAACAAACATCTACGACCATGATATACCAGCCTAGATGAACTGAAATGAAAGTAGCCCTTGTTTACCTGTTATATGAATAAAATATTAATAATAAAGTATCCAAGGATCCCATTAAACAAGTAGTAATAGAAAGAGGAATAAAACTGATTAGATGGTGCATTGTATGTAGGTATATCATAGAAGGGAGCCCAATGGGCTACGGCCCGGCGTAACAACATAATGATTGTTTGATTCTTGTCGTAAACCTGTTAATAAAGCAAATACGTATAAGTCTACTTTGTAGTATGTCCATTTAGTTTCTATATGAAAGGAGTTAGTCCTTTTCTGTTTGCTGGAAAACTATAGGATTTGTGACTTGCGCGCTTCTAGCTGAATACAATCAGATATTCTGTATTGATAACATGTAAATACAGTAAATAAATAGATAAAGAACTCACCGGAATGCGACATTGCTCCCATCGACCACAATTGGTCTTAAGCCTTGCTGTTTGATTAGTTGATGATTCGTTGAGATATTAGTGCCTATCGTTGCATAAGGACCGCTGACTTTAAACTTAGTAGAGTTTTTATTTTTACAAGATCGTTTACCCTTTTTACCTTTACATGTTTTTTTCTTCAGAGAATTCAAAAGTTTTACCACACGTGAATTATCGCTCATACTTAATGGAATATGGTCTTCAGCGCCATAGGTATCGTCGTCACTACTAAGGTTGATCACAGTAGGATCTGACGTTGTTGTTTCTTTCACTTCCAATCCTGTAACGGGCATTGAATTCATCCGTGCTGTTTTCCTTCTTCGTCTTACTTCTTCAACACTGTCACTGCTTGCTGAAGATTCTGCTTCAACGACATCATCATCACCTTCAATGTTAGTGAAAGGGCCATCTATTTTCCTTTTCCTCGGAAGCTTTTCCTTACCTTCTTTCACCACGATCACACCTTCAATGTCAGGACTGAAATATTTTAAAGAGCTAGGCTCTTCTTGTGCAACACTTGAAGAAACTGTTTGTTGTTTCGACCAGTGTTCATTATCTGATCCATCTTCAATACAAGCAACTGATTGGTCTAACACAGTTGTTACGGATACGTCCGCGATCTCACGAATTGAGGTATCGCAGGCGTTAGATATGTCAAGAACTGATGGCTCCGACAAACCACAAATGGATTCACACGACACCCACGATATGTTCAGCGATTTTCCATCCATCAAATTCACCACTTCTTTCTGAAGATCTTTCTCTTGGGGATCCCGACTACATTCATCATTATCTTCTTTGCTTGCTTCTTTAAGTGCTTCCGAGGTGTTCTGATCGCATGCTAAGTCGATTATCTGCAATTTCGATCGACACTGGTTCGTGCTTTCATCAGCGGGCTTCGCTGCTTTCTCTGGGGAAAGGTTCACTTCCATAGTCTCTGCACTTCCATAGATTGCTAATCTGAAGACTCCAAATTTCTGCAGATACCCCAGAAGAAACTCCTACAAAAAAAAAAAAAAGAATATAAGAGTATATAAACAAACATTCAGATCAAAAATAAAAAACACAAAACTTGGCCTGAGTCTTCAAATCGGAGAAATGATATTAATTTGCATACGCACTATTAAGGCACATATTATTTCTACAGATACTTTTAACTCTATAAATAACATGACCAATACGGACTAAGCAACCTTTATGATTTGTTTATCCTTATCAAACAACGCAATGGAGAAACCACATATGAAGAGTACAGGGGAAGATCAATCAAAGTCCATTTTTTTTTTCAAATTTGTGAGAAAACACACGTTTTAAGTTGTACGCACTTGCGTTTCAATTTCTTTTTGACCTTTAGGCACTTTGGTTGGGGTAGGCGGATAATGTGTCAGAGGGCCAAAAATAAATCTAATTCAAGTACTTGCTTACATCTTAAAATGTGTTTTCTCACAACTTTCAAAAATGGACTTTAATTGTTCTCCTCCTGTACTCTACATATACAAGTGAAGTCAGGAATTGCAAAATATCCAAAGTCCACCGGAGATTTTTTTTTTCAGAAGGAACAGAAAACAGTCCAAGGACTTGGGATGAAGAATGTCGTCAGTTAGTTGGTTAAGTTCTTGTAGAGTTTTTTGTCATCCACAACAAGACTCTAAGTTGTTTCTCCTATTTCGATCAGAACTTGTTTACTAGGTCTCTTCCTTCTACTAGCCTGCCTCAGTGTCAGCGGATGTAAGATTTCTGCCTCTAGCAGGACCTAAACCCGAATTGTGTAGTGGTGTCCACCTTAAGACACTGAGCTTCATATGATATTTCCACGGTATAGAAGGCTGTTTTAATAAGATATTTATTCTTATCTTGTCATTGGAATTTTTTTGTCACATTGTCGATTACCACTCCATCTAACAAATGATTATTTTTTTCTGTTCTGAAAAGACTGAAAAACTTCATTTGGTCGTCAATTTCCGTTGATTGATTCGCCTCGCTGTTGCTTTGGCTGTGTAGATGTTGAGAGAAGAGGTTGAGAAAATTTCTGTTGACGATTTTGTTAATGATTGCTAAAATGAGGCCAAGATGTTACCCTTTGATACATTAGAGCTTTCCATCTGCTGTAAATAACACTTTACAAGAATTTAACAATTAAAATTTCCTTATTTTTTATGTCAGATATGAGTGTTACTTGTTTTTAGCTATATCATATTAACAGCGAAGAGATGCATGTGAATTACGTGTATGCAGAGTATGAAGTAAAAACTACGCTTGGAAATAGGTGGGATGCACCAAGCAATATATCGTAGTCTTTTCTATAAATGATCTTGCCCCTCCCACAAAGCAAATAAAAGACGCCACTGGAATTGCAATTCACTAATTTCATCAGTCGATTGCTCATCAAAATTCTTCGTTCAATAACGCTTGCTTTGCGTCACGACTATGTCAAAATAGTACCTACAAACCGGCAAGTTCTTTTTTTTTAATTTCGTTCCAACTTCAAATCCCACAGCAGACGGTTGAATAATTTATTGTTGGAAAATTAATACTGAATATCATGAATGCAACGGATAAAATGCAGCTAAATGTGTATACCAATAGACAGCAACCATTCTCTGTTTTGGCCAGATGAACCCGTTTCTTCATTGTTCGCTTCTTGATTTCAACATGCTTCTTCTCAAGCATTATTCAACCTCGAACAAACCGTTGAACAGGCGCACATTTCGGTACATTTACAACGTTAAAATTATGTTTTGGTACTAACGTTTAATCCACGTATTTTCAACGTATGTATGCTACAGGGGGTATTATTTTCCTTCTTTAACAACTAGAAGGTTATTTATGGACCCCTTCATTAGGATATATTGTTATGGTAATCAGTTACACCAATTATTGCTACTAGATTTCGTGGCCTTACAAAAACAAATATTTGGAAGTGGGATCAATTACTGGACTTACAAGCAAACATACTGATGGGGCAGTAAAGAATTATATTATATTTTTTCTTCCGTCATTATTAGAATGTCAAAATACGTGTGCATGCAAATTTTGACCACTCGAGCGCAATTACTTTGGGAGATATCGATGATATGAAAGTCAAATTTTGTCTGTGAAAAGTGATTAAAAAACTATGGAAATATCCTTAATGCTCTTAAATTGCTGAAATAAATGGAAAACAAATTGCTGAAATAAATGGAAAACAAATTGCTGAAATAAATGGAAAACAAATACACAGCAATAAGGAAATGGGCAGAAGGCGCTACCTGTTGGTTGGTATGTTCTTCATGGCAGGCAGCTATCTTGAAGTTCACCATATTGAATCTCGATTGATTTTCTTAAATGGTCGTGTAATATGTCATTCTGGGCTAGAATTTCACGAGAAATATGTTTGTGAAGTCAGTTTTTTCGTAAATATATTATGGCAGATAATAGTAAATGTCACTTCTATATGGATATTGATGCAATAGCCTGAAACACCCATTTCGTTTTGAAATAACAGAAAAAATGAGACACAAATTAAATGCAAATTCAAATCGATAGGGTACTATACACAGAAACAATTTGTATGCATTTGGTGTGCATGCTTTCGGTACTTCAAACCAAAATAGGTGCTTTCAGGCTATTGCATCATTATCCCGTACTAGTGCCACATACCCTTATCTCTCACAATAATACATTTTTTTTAATGACTTTAGAAACGCAATTCTCGTGAAATTCTAGCTCAGAATAACGTTACACGACCCCCTTCCCATTTAAGAAAATTCATCTAGATGCAATATGGCGAACTTCAAGATGGCGGTCATGAAGAACATACCCACCAACAGATAGCGCCTTCCACCCGGTTCTCATTACTGTGTATTTCCCTTACATTTCGTTCAGTAATTTAAGAACATTAGGGATATCTCCACAGTTTTTATCACTTTCCACATAAAACATGTGACTTTTATATCATCGATATCTCCCAAAGTAATTGCGCTCGAGTGGCCAGAATTTGCATGCGGGCATACTTTGATATCTTTGACTAATTATGGCGGAACAAAAATATATAATTCTTTTCTGCCCCATTAGTACGTTTGTTTGTTAGAAGTGCCAATAACTGTTACACGTCTTCAGGTCTCCAAAACTTATAGTAAACGTGAGGGTTATTAACTAGGCATGAAGGGGCCCAAGTAGTGGTTAGAGAAGGCCAGCAATAGATCATTTTGTTGTTTTGAAGGAAATTATTATTATTATTAATAATAATAATAATAAAATACATGTTTTGCATTTTTATTGATTCACTGTACAATGAATTTTGGGAAGGATCTAAGAGTTTACAGTTAGCATGAACAGAAGAATGAAGCCGGAATAGATTTGCACTTGAAGTTTCAAAACGACAGTTATCTAAAAAATAACTGGTACAGCATTCATAAAAGATCTGTTCTAGCATGGGACTTGGCGGCTTTTGATAGGAAGTATACAATATGGAGGATTTTGGTCCTAACTCATCAAGAATTTCCGTTAGACTTTGTGGTTTCTGATTCCAATATTTTTGAGGCCCATAGTTGCACATTTTTATTTGTTTCTGCCATTTGGATTTTTTGTAAAGGGCTATTTTAATTACCAGGATTCTACCTCATCTTACGATTCGATTTTTGTGAACTTGGCTGGTTTTGATTCTATGGTACTCATATATTTTTGATTACAAGAAGTGCTGTTTTCAAGTACATGAGACAAAATTCTGTTCTCGTCGTGTGTTCGGCTTTCCTAAATTTGACGGAGACAGTGACAGCCAAATTAGTCACAACAAAACTACATACAACTTGTGAGTTTTTTCAGTACATTTCTTCTTTGAAACAACTTTCATAACACCTCAAATAAAATAAGCGGTGATCAATGCCTACTTATAACATCATCCCAAACTATGATTTCAAAGTAGTTAAGGGATAAGAAAACATATTTTTACCTTCGCTTTTGAGAAATCCACTTCCATTAGATTCAAATTTTCTAGAATCACTTCGTATCTCCCATGATTCAGATAACTTGGCTGTCCGCAGGCAACACGAACACCGTAAGTATTCTGCAAAATACTTTGAAGCTTTCCAGTGCTAAATCTTGTGAACGTTTTCTTTAAAACATAAATCCCCGTATGGAAAGTATGAACACGAAGGGTTTCCTACAAGTAAAATTCAAAACAAATTTCCTTATTTTTTATATTATATGTTACTATTTCTAATGATTATATGTTACTAGTTAAGTTAATTAATATTCTATCACCGCAGGAGAAAACGTCAAAAGTGCAGCACAGATCTTGCTCACGGATTTCAATGTAGAATGACCAGGCGTTCCTCTTTTAACGGGACTGTCCTTTTTCGTACGCTAAATAACCCTTTCTTTGAAAGGCGTCGGGAGAAAACAAGGGATGTCACAAAACAGGTTTATTAAGAAAGTCAGGTTTTAATTTCTTCATTTCTTAATGTTTAAACGGCTCAACAAATATGTAATAGTCTCCTGTTGTCATTTATGAATATTTTGACTTCGTTCTTCGCCAGTTTTGCAGCTCCGACTTTCCCTAATAGAATGAGCTATTCATCACAAATTGCTAGAAATTGACATCCCCGGTTTTCCCCCGACACCCTTCATATTATAATACGCAGAAAATGTTTTACTTTTAAAGCTTGAGTTGATTCATTACCTTTGGTTCAGTTATAAACTTATGATCACTTTACACCTAATCAAAATTTGAAAGAGATTACAAAATTATTTAATGAAAGTATTGTTTCTGTACACAAACAATACCCCTTGAGGTTATGAAACCGAGTTCACACCTTGAGAGTTGTAACGACAACAATATGGGCGTTACATGGTCATTGTGCACTAAGCTTAAGTTTTAAAGAGACAAGCTATGTTTTATATTAAAGGAAGGAAAGAATTTTATCCAAGGAAAGGATTTTACTCTTTCGTTACACGCACCAAGAAATTGAGTTCTTCAGGAACCATTCCCAGCCAGGGTTGATTATTTCATTCTGCATGTGGAGACATTTGTTTTGTATATCAACGATTCTGCCCGTCAAAAGTGTCGGGAGGACTGTGATTTATTATGCGTTAACCCGATATTACCATGATTCTTAGTCCAACTATATCATATAAGAAATAGGTAGTATGTAACCTCTAAAGGGTACGATAAAATCAATAATTTCCTTTTAAAGGAACTTTCAATAACCAATTCAGCACCGTGACCTCATAGACAAAAAGTAGAATCAATAAACTGTTACTAATCATTAATCATGTTCCTCTAAAACACAAATGTGGAAATTAGAAACAAAAGCTGCAATCTCAATTTTGGGAGAAACCGAGATTTTGGTGGAATTGTATACGTTAAAGTGTCTAATGAAGGTAAATGAAGATAAAGCCTACTTCTTTGTGTATGTTGTAGTTTGTTGCGTAGGAGCCAGAGGAAAAAGTAACCACATATTTACCACGATAAATTTTCTTTTGGCTCTCCCGTAAAATTTTCTGGAATGGAGATTGCAACCTAAGCCCCACAAATATTCCTTATATCTCTACAATAAAGTAGAAATAAAATTGTAATTAACTATTTTTATAGCCTATTTATTGTATCAATATAACATTTAGAGATAAATTAATACGTTACATTTGATTCCGATTACTTAGTTGGTATTTTTAATTATCCCTATGATAATTTCTGCATTTGGCCGTTTCTTTCGTCGATTTGTCCATTTCTTTCGACGCTCTCATCGTGTTTGGGTTTCGTCAGTATGACCATTAGACGCTCTGACCGTTTCTGCTTTCGACGATTTGTCCAAGTCTTTCTATGAACGTGTTTGCGTTTCGACTCTATACCCTTCGACGCTTTGACCGTTTTTGCTTTTCGACGCTTTGATCGTTTTCTTCCACAATCTGTCTAATTCTTTCGACACTATGACCGATTTTTCATTTCGACGCTATGCCTTTTGACGCGTTGATAGTTTTAGTCTTTCGACGTTTTCACTATATATCTCGAAGCTTCTTTCGACGCTGTAAAAGTATTTCCAGTTCGACGGTATGCCTTTCGACGATTTGACCTAGACCCGACGATACAGAACCTCGTGCCATTCAAACACGTGCAAGGAGACAATGCGGACATAATGCATGCCAAAACACAGAAGGGGCATTCTCATTTAACTCCGGCGCGGTATGTCCTACTGGATTCTATATTCAAAATTTAATTTATACAATTGCTATTTTACGGAGAGATAGAACAACTGCTGCTAATGCTAGGAACAGAATTAGCAAGGAAATATATTTGAGATTTTTAAAATATTTTAAAAATTATTAATTTTGTCATATAAGTCACATACCTGTCCCAATAACATTTTCAAAGTTTGAAATAGTTGTTCTACAATGGCAAATATGAGAAGCAAAATAGAATCATTATGATCGCAATCAGAAATTTACATAGAAATGAATATATATATCCTTTCTTTCTTAGTGACTACATCTGTTAATTTTTTAAAAACAAACTCTTGTCCTGTAATTGTCTGTCACTTAAGTTGCTCTCTGGTTTTATGAATTTCCAACAGATGGCAGGATTTCAAATACCACGTGATAGATATGATTAGTTTTGTTCTCTGAATGTTTCTTGTTTCAGTGTGAGCAATGGCGCCGATGGTTGTGTTACGTTTTTAATCTTGCGGAAGAAAGCATGTAGAAGAATGCGTAAGAAGGTTTAATATATGTCACGTAGGTTACCAAAATTTCAGGACTTTAAGTCGCAAAAAAATATACGCAGTCGAATCCGGAGCGATGGAGTATCATTTTTAAAATATCCAAAGAAATTGCATTCAAAGCTAGTAGTTTGATCAATTTTCTTTAAAATATACAAAATGTCACATATGTTACTAAATGTCTCAGTAACTTACGTGACCACTGTAACTTATTTGACTATACAGAACGCCTTTCTTATAGAAAAATAATTAATCTAATGAAACTGCGTAACTGTTTCAGTAAATATAATGTATTTTGAAGTACATATGAGAAAATCTCAACTTCAGTACAGTAATGTCACTTATGTTGGCTGCTTGTAACATATGTTACGTTGGTATATTGTGGCACATTTCCTTCAATAAAAACTGTTACGAAATATTCATTTCACGTCACATTGCATATCTTGTTTAGTTCTGTAAAACAAATAATTTCCACAAGTAGAAAATAACTCGCTTTAGTGAATAAGCGCATACTGAATCGTTACATCTTTCTAAAAAAAAGTCATTTTTACATAAAATAGAGACGAAAAGTGTATTACAAAACATGAAATCGTTACTGACAAGTTCTAAGAATCATAACAAAAGTGTTATTGTTATTATTCTTTGAAAGTAATTTCTGACTTTTTTCTTGCCTGACCTGCCGGAGTTAAATGAGAATGACCACCCAGAAATGTTATTTCAGCTGAAAGTGGGTCAGGTCTGGAGCATGGGGATCAACATGTATCACGTACATACTGGAAACATACATTAGTAAATAACTTTGAATTGTTACCCCGAATGCACTTACCACACAATTGCAGTAAAACTGTTCAGCAACTCTCGTAAAATTGCTTCAAAACTGCCTATACAACTGTAGTAAGTTTTAACAATTATGCAGCAACAGGGCTAGTTTACATTAAAGTGATGCTAAATTGCAGCAAAGTTACCTTGCAACAACTAAAAAAGAAAGTACTTGTACAACTTGGAAGAAACTTGAGGCAAAATTGCAGTGTAAGAGTATTTCCATACACTTGTAAAGTTGTTAAATTACTGCACTCTTGCTGTATTCTTACGACTCTTGCAATCCAAATGCTAAATTACAGCAAACTAACTTGATTTCTGAGTAGTATTTTGTTATAATTGTTGAAACTACATTTCTGGCCTCAAACGGAAGGACTACATACAGTCACGTTGAAATAAAACGCAGTACGTGGGAGATAAAATAGGGAATACAATGATCCTACACTTACTTCAAGACACCATCCCGGTATTTGTGTTATGACAGTGGAAACTCGGGGAACCCCCAATTAAGGATGACTGATTTCAGGGTTTGAACCCGAGTTCTCCAGATTATGAGTCGAGTACGCGCCCACTAAACCACTGCGATTGATTTGTAATAAAACCTGTAACAAATTAAAGATAGCCAACATGTTCACATCCACAGTCCCCGGCAACGTAAGGAAGATGGCACTCACTTTAGAAAATATACACGAAAACACGATACAAAAAACAAGTGTGTAGGTAAATTTGACTTACCACTTCCAAATCACTTCCACCCATTGTCTCTTTCTCTGCTAAAGCCTGAAAAACACAATGCTTCATATATGTGAGCAGACCTGCAAAGTAAAATTACTATTTTACGAACACATTTCACAAAAGTTTCTTTACATTATATGAACATTTTTAAAAAGTAAAATCAACATGAGACAGAAGTAAAAACTGCGTAGGCAGTCAACTTGACGTCAAATTGGCCACTCCGATAGTCCCCGTAAGGCTCTCCCGAATAGAAACAAATGTATTCGTTATTGCATCGTTAGTTCACGTTAGTGCACAACACACTAATATTAGTGCTCCATTCTAATGATAGAATTGAAAAAAAAAGTGCGTGGAACCAACCTAACGTTAAGTTGGACTGACCCAGAAATCAATTTTAGACTTATGCGAACCTAAATGAACGTGATCGCTAGTGCATAGTTAGTGCATCGTTAGTGCACATGACAGTAACATTAGTGCTCCCATGGAAACAAAGATAGAAGTAAAAATCAACCTCCTATAAACTTCCCCAAAGCTTTCACAGGCTAGACCATATGTGTTCGTTAGTGAACGTTAGTTCTGGCAACCCAACGTTAGTGCTCGAATGCGACCCGAGAGAGAAGTTAGAAAATTATGTAGGCAGTCAACGTGCCGTCAATTTGGATCTTCCACAACCCACCGCAATGCTTTCGAGAATACAACTTCATATATTCGTTGGTACACTTCGCATCAAAAAAATTGTGACTGCGAACGCCGTGCAGCTAGGCAACCCAAATGGCACCTTCTTATCCCATAATCGTGTCTGGTAAACAGACCCCCTCTTTCTCTTTCCTTCGTCTCGCCCATACTAAAATCAGCAAACATCAAGAGCAGTTTTTGTTTTTCACAATAGACATATATTAGTATCGATAAAATGAAAAAATAAAAGCGAGACGAATCAATATACATAAGCTGATGCAGGGAGAAATTTAAACACACAATGAAACATTGAAACCGATGAACGTCTGTTAGACAGAGGCAGAGATATGAGAGAGAGAGAGAGAGAGAGAGAGGGAGGGAGGGAGATAGAAAGAGAGAGAGAAGAAGAAGAAGAAGTAAAGATAAAAATATGGAATTTGAACATAGTAAAAACATTAAGTTCAGTTCCCACACAATAGAGTTCGCTTCCCACAAATCTAACAGCAAGATAGAAGTGACTTTTGGACTTTATATTTGTTCATCGCTCTTTGAATATATAAAGGGTTCTTCAAAAATTCATTAAGTTGGGTAGCTAGCATTAACGAACCCCAAATGGTTTAACAGCAGAAAGCTTTAAGGAAGTTTATGGGAGGCCAAATTGACGTCAGGTTGGCCGCCACCAAATTTTTTCTATTTTCTCTTTGTTCCCATTGGAGCACTAAGGTGTCATGTGCACCAACATGCATTAATCATGCACTAACTATTCTTTATCTATCTCGTACATCTAGGTACGGAGGGGTCTAAAATTTCTTTCTGGATGAGGCAAAATTGAAGTCAAGTTAGTCCCGCTCATTTATTTTTCCCAATTCTCGCTTAAGGATGGAGCACTAATGTTAGTGTCATATGCACTAACATGTACTAACAGTGCACTAACGATGTAGTAACACATATGGTTTTATTGGCGAGAGCTTTACGGAAGACTATGGGTATGGCCAATTTCACGTCAAGTTGACTTCCAACGCAGTTTGTTACTTCTCTCTCTCTCTCGCCGCATTAAAACACTAATGTTGGGTAGCTAGCACTAACGTGCGCTAACGATTCACTAACGAACCCACATGGTTTAACTCCCGAAAGCTTTACGGAAGGTTATGGGGGGCAAACTTGACGTCAAGTTGCCCCCCAACAATTCTTTTGCTCCTCCTCAGTTCCTATTAGAGCACTAACATTGGGTCTCTAGCGCTAACGTGCACTAACGAATCCATATGGTTTAACCCGCGAGAACTGAACGAAAGTTTATGGGGGGCCAACTTGACGTCAAGTTGCCTCCCACAGTTTTTCTCTTCTCTCTTTGTTCCTATTGGAGCACTAACGTAAGTGCACTAACGTGAACTAACGATACACTAACCAATGCATGTGGTCTCATCCTCTAGCTCCATATGGAGGGAAGATCAACTTGACGGAGCTGAAATAAAGTGCTGTATATTTTAATAATTTTGTGGTTTGAATCATATGATAACTTTAAAATTCATCTTGCAGCCCCTTATGATTTACACCCAAACCAAAGTGATGGACCTAGGATTTTAACCATTTGATTGCTTTATTTTATATTACACGCTAAATTTTAGAAGAAAACGTAGGAACCCAATTCATATTTAACGTTTACAATTCGTATTACAAATATGTTTATTTTTGTAATAAATTTGAAAACGAACAGACAGAAAACAAAAAATTCACTTTTGGTTTACAAAACAAAAATTATTGTTTCGTAACAGTATACCTACTTATTATTAAGCAAAACGTATTTGTATCAAATTATCTATTTTCTCAGAACTTACTCAAAAATAATTTATTCTTAATGGAAGTATAAAGTTTACCTATGTGTATGCGGAAGGATGAATATGCAAAACTGTGTATCCATTACTGATTTCAATGTATTAAATAGTTCTCACTGAATTTAATTTTATCTAAGGCCTTTAGATATATTTAGATAAGACCGAATGGATGATGATTGGAAATTGATGGAACGAAGAAAGTCCACATGGCACGAGCCGGGATCGAATCGGGGACCGCACGGACCAGAGGTGAGCGCTCTACCGCTGAGTCACCGCGGCTCTAAAATAGTTATCATACTGTATAGAATATATTGTCATAAGATGTTCTCAAATTTGGTAGTATAATTTTTGAGAGCTGAAAAATCTAACTGAAATGAAATCAAATATATCACAGAAAACGTATGTCGTGGAACATTTCGTTTGGGAGAGGTAGCGTGGAAAAAAGAAGCAATTGCGATTATAAAATTTGCAGTTACTTAGGAAGGAAGGAAGGCTGAGACATCATTTTAGAAGGAGAGCTGATATGTAGAAACATTGTAAAATGATTCTTTTTCGAATTTAATTTCGGTGTAAACGCTTCTGAAACCACTTCATGCATCGTGTACCGATGAAAGTAACGTAGAAGTTTCCTACATGTTGACTTTCCTTTGTAAACTATACCATAAGTAACACCATATCTTATTTTCTTTTCAAAACTATTACAATTTATTGTAATTGCCCATTTTTCATGGCTATCTTCTGTAGCGACCACCACATATTTGTGAATTTTACTTTGGTGTTTACTGGCTAATGTACTTGAGAAGGAAAAACTAACTTAGTATATGTATCAGTGCCGCAAGTTGTTCAATAATAATAATAATAATAATAATAAAATATTTAAATAAAAAGAATCGATTTAAATTAAAAGATCGAAAAAAATATATATTTTTAAAATCATGATTTGTTTTCAATCCTGCTTTAAACCTCTGTTTCCTCGCCCCACCTACCGAAGAGCCGTTGCCGGTAACCGACATAAGTGAATAATTGCTTGTTAAGATTAATCAATGGAGCACATCGATGGTGTTCGGTGACGCAATAGTTATGCTGTCTCAAGACAATTGTGCGCTTGACTTTAATGGTTCATAAGCATGACTCTCCACAATCTGAATAGGCATTCTTGTGTACGTACAGCTTACGGCGAGTATAACCGGCTCTAAGTTACTTGGCGCTCTGTTCTAAATTTTAGATCCACCCTCATAAGTAGTAATTTGATTTTCCGAACTCATATAGTAGAACTAACTCATTTGTCAACTGTTTTCAGCGAGAGAAAATAAACATTTTAAATGAACTTGTGGAACACAATATAAAATCCCATTCAAGACACTTTTTAAAATATAAATATAACTACAACTATATATTGCAATACAATTAAATCTTTAGAAACTCAAAAGTGCTGAATTTCGTATGATGTGACACGACAAATCTAACAATACCAATTTCATCAATTTCACTGATATGCAATGCTAGCCTGGAAACAACTTAATATTTGTGACACCCCATGCCGGCGTCGGGCGTTCTAATTGATTTAACCTGCAGCGAGAGCATTTTTGAAGTAATTATTCGTAGTAAGAATAAATTCATATTTAGTGCTTGTTTTATCATAAAATATCGTACTTAGTGAAATATACCATTATGATTCTATTGCTATTTTCAAATTTTTAATGATAAAAATTTGCTTTGAAAATTTGTAATAAATTAACAAATAAACAACTAAAAAGTTAAATCAATAAAATTAAAATCATAGTTCTCGAAGTTTTTGCGTTATACTATTTTACCCGTTTCGATACACTCGCGCCCGAAATGGTTGGCGCCCATAAAAGTTTGGTGCCGTGTTCGGGGGAACAGTCCTAACACCCCTCGAGCCGGCCCTGACGACTGAGCTCTAAATTTACACTAACTGATTGAATCATATTTCTTTATACTGTCATACTTTTTAAAATTGGCGTATCTGTTTTGCCATGTGAGCCCCCAAATTTTCCGCGGGGCTCGGAATATCGGCAAATATAAGATATTCCGGCCAACAGTAACAGTGCGCGCTCACGATTGTATTCGCAAACGGGCCTCAATCAAGTTCACTTACCCCGGAACCCAGAATGCCGCCACTTGTTTCCGGTATCCTTAGGTTGCGGTGAATAACATTTTTTCAATAAACTTTTATGGTCTAAAGAATCAACTATTCAAATTTGATCTAAATATCTGAAATCCCGGTAAAGCCGATATCCACCAATTTGTGATTGATATAATTTTACTCAATTATAACGTTATTAATAAAATCGAACACTAGTTTTATAGTGCACCACGTAAGCCATGAAGGTCAACTTAAGTAAATTAAAGTTAATTTACTTTAGATAAGTCGTTAATAAGTGACGTTATATCAGGACCCACACTGTAAAAATAGAAGACACATTTATCCAAGCTGCCTCCACTTTTTGGATTAACCTACATTCAGCCAGTTTTCGGTTGAACGTTTTACTTTCTGTAAAATTTCAAAATGCGTATATATATATATAAATATATATATGACTGTTCCAACGTATTTCATTCAAGCAGAGCATTTTTTAAAGTTGAAAAGAATAAAAGGTAATATTCTTTTAAAATTAAAAATGAAAAAAAACCTAAAGTTGTCGGATTTCGATCCAGGGTCCACAAGAACACTGGTCAGACGCTCTTCCTACTTAGCTACGGAGGCAGTTGGTGTTTCTGGCTTTCCGAGTGATATCTATATGTAGGGTTTTACTGCGAAGGAGGTTAATCATTAACACGTTTTTGATGTTACTACGAGGAATGTTTCGTGAAAAAAGGAGAGATACGTTTTCTACAGTGTAAAGATTTTTACCTAACTTAATTTCTCTTTTCGCCAATACAATCCTTGCCGTTCTCGGTCCACCAGTGAACTGTTTACTGTTCACAGTGTAAAGGCAATATAAACACTCAAAATGGCGGGGCGTTTAGTGACAAGCAAGTTACGTTATTCCTGTTACTGGATTATAGAATACCCAACCAATTCTTAAACTTCATCCAGAAAAGTACGCAACCTCAAAATTGCCAGTTTAGCTTACACTTCGATCAGAAAATAACCGAATTTTCAGCGTAAAATAAGTTGAACGTTCACGGACAAATCACTTTGGCCAATTTCAACCCATTTTCAGTTAACGTTAAGCTATTACAAAGAAAACCAATTTCAACCCATTTTCAGTTAACGTTAAGCTATTACAAAGAAAATGTTAAACTTTAAAATTGAATTAATTTTACCAATCTTTGCACTAAAAGGCTTACATATCCACGTTTAAGAGCAAATACAACAAAGCGCTAATTTTCGACTTTTATTTCTCCAAAAAGCGAGTAACTTTCATCTATTTCGTGTTTCCACTTTTTACAGTGCATGAATAAACACCGAAGTCGAGAAAGCTAGATTAGTTTACTTTGAACAAGCCCATACGAATCCACTATAGCTTGAATAACCCACCTTCTTGGAATCGAAATTGGAGTAATATGCTACTTTCGCAAGTGTACAGTATCATCTACTGTAGTCGATGAGGTTAGATTAGGATAACTTATATTACATTATATAAACCGTTAATGAATAACAACAGAATATCTGAAGGAACTCTTAAATTGATTCTCTAGATTCGCATACTAAGTTAAAGCCTGTCGTTAATAAATAATTATATCAGGACCGCTGTATAAGCATCCTAATCGAAAAGGTTAGGTTTAATACTGTTAGTTTGGTTTGCAGAACTTAGCTAGGCCTCTCTTTAGTATACGTCGGTCGTTCCATTTGGAACCATAAATGGACCAGTTACAAGTGGTGTCTGTTATCGGTGATGTGCATCGCGTATAATGAATGTATATATCATAACCTGCCTTTTCTAACCCGTCTTCGTCCGCTATTGCTTACTCGACATACTGTCTATGATTTTCGAAGGAAAGTATCAATGGTGATATGGAAATAATCGTGTCACTATGACGTAATATTACCATGAATCCGATTCATGAATCTGTGAGTTATTTCGTTCCAAAAAATCACGCCTGACGTAAGCTAAAGTAAAACCCTTACTAAACGGGACACTACTCGGTGTATTTGTGTCAGTGCGATAAAGCATATGTAGATACATGACGTACGTGTTAGAGGAACTACTTTAGCGCGTAAGAGCAGTTGATGAGAGTTTTAAATACAACAATATAACTTCGATGTTCGAATGTCCGCATACATCGGAACGGTTATCACATAAAACTTAATCACAGCTAACAATATATATCATGTAATTTCACTGAAGTTTACGAATATTAATCAGGGACAAACCAAGAATATATGACAATAGTTCCCTAATTATATATATCTTATTTCTTCTTACGAGCGGAAATTTTGGAAGTTTTTCAATTAGAAATTTATAACATTCTTATCTATCACGTACTGATTGCAGTTCAAATAATATTAGTCTGTAGGTTTGAATTAGGTAAGCGATTTGATAACCCTTGATGTAATATTTCCACATCTACTAACGTGGGGATGAAAAGTAGGCCTATCCTTGAAATAAGCAAGCGCCTCTAACGTATTATCCTCTAAATATATGGAATTATGAAGAATTATATATTTTCACATGTTTAAGGCCTTTTAAGTGTGGAATATTTCTTTGTTATCTACGATCAGAAGCAACTATTTTATTGTATGATCAGGTTCCTTCTTTTCTGTCTCAACCACTTCCTTCTCTCCTTTATCTTTATATCACTGACCACTCATAAATGAACATGGATCTAAACACGGCAGACGGATCAAATTGTAGCGACTTGTGGCTAACGACAGGAACAGCACATTGTGAAAACGAGTTAATCGTGTGTGCAATAAAAATAAAACAACGTACCTGACTTACCTAGGGGTGCCGGTTCCTGAAAACGTAAACCGCGGTTTCGGTTTGCCATTTGAACCGGTTTGGAACGGTTAACCGAAACCGAACTGAACCGTTCTCAAACCGAACCGAACATTTCCCAAAACCCAACCGAACCAAACCGTTCCCAAATCGAACCGGTTTGAAGTCCAAACCGACTGATTCGGTTTAAACTACAAACCGAACTGAAATCGGTTAACCGGTTTTTGGAACACCCCTAGACTTACCTAACCTCCATATGCGTTTGTTCACTAGTTTTATTAAATTTTCTAGTGCGTTTATATATATATATATAAAAGTTATTTTCATTCAGAAAGAAACAAAAATGAAAAACTATACCAGGGTTCGATCCCGGGTTCTTTGGACTAGTATTCCTTTTTTTGTGTGTTTTGCCCATTGTGGACTGTTATTACTTGTTCAACTTGTTTTTATTTGTATTATACTTGTTCTTGCATCACTAACTACTGATAGCACGGTTAAAATCACATCAGTGACCGAGGTGGGATTCGAACCCACGATCCTTGGGTCGACAGACTACCGCACTAGCAAGCACGACCACTTGGATCGACTGTCTTCCGACATGCTACCAATACGTTAAATTAACAACTGGAAGCACATTCTTGGAAGTAATATTTACTTTCAAGCAAGGAGTAATGCACATGCGCGAGAATGGCTCAGCCTAGGGTGCTTATCCTGTCTCTAGTTGCAAGTGATCACAACGACTACTTCTGTTTTACGTCGGCTTTCTTCGGCTGATTTACGTCACAGTATAGGCACAGCGAATCAAGATCACGCGAAGCGCAATGTAAATCAAATGGACGCAGTTAACATAGTCAACAATTAAGTCCAACTTTTAACTTAATAAATATATTTAAAATATTTTTATTTTTTTAGATTATAGAATAGACATGCATCTTGTGTATTGTTGTGTACAGTAGAGTGAAATTATAATTTCAAAAGGACAGTGCAAGAAATATGCCTGGCATGTATTGCGCACTTGCTTGCTGTAGAAATAGGTATAAAAAAAGATCTTGGAACTATGCTAGAAAAAACAAATAGAAGCAGTTTCGGAAATGAAAAATGTTTTTGTTTAGAATGAGGGTATGTGGATGAAAAAACAAAAACTTCTGCCTTTTCTAAAAAGCACTGAAAATGCACTTTTAGAATTCGGTAAGTAATTATCATGAAGTACCCGGATACTTACATCCAATGCTATAGTACCAGAATTTTCATAAGGTATACCTTTCTCTTTTTTTAGTTATGAATCTTTAAGCAGATACCGCATTACAAAAAATGGCTGTATTAATTAAACACTTTTCTGTGTCCCTGGGCGACCACCACATTTTCTTGTGGCAAATCTATACAACAAACATCCATTAAATAAGGATGGAATAATTTAATTTTTACTCGATGAATTCAAAATGCTTTCCAGTGAAGCAATAATTTACTTGTAGATACAGCTTTAATTTTAAAACAAAATCAGGGAAAATTCGATTTTCTTTTCTGGAAAAAATGAAACATGACATCCCCCCCCCTCATACCCCACTAAAATACACTTTGATTGCACTCAAATTATTCTGTACTGTAATACAACGCATTCGTACAGACACAAATTAAAATATTTAATTATACTTGTGATCTGTGATGAGTAATAAATCTCTAATCTCATATCAGTGATATCGAAATATTCGAAGGAATTAGCTTAAGAATATTTGTAGGAGTGACTTTGAACGGCCATTTCTCGCCTCGCAATTGTCCTATTTACATGAAACACAGAATGATTTGTTTCCTAAGCATCACATTTGTACACCCTATTCCAAAAAGAATGACCACATTGATTAAAGCAACTTTCAGCTGAAAACTCTCCAAGTCCAACTCAGGATATCTTTGGAAACAGTAAACCAAAGATGCCAGGTTCGAGCCCCAAAGGAAGGGTGAACTTTCAAAATTAGAAAAAATGTGCAGATGTTTTTTCTTCTTTTAGGTGCAATATGACACATTGAAATGTTATTAAGTGTAGAAAAAGTAACATTCATTAAAATACGTAATGATACAGTATTTCCAAACTATACATACAAATGATCACGTGATGGTTTTCTCACTTACTTTTCCATACGTAAAAGAACATTTCCAAAGAAAGCAAAGACAGCAAACATAGTTCTCGCATTCACAGTACAATAAACAAGACAAAGAAAAAACCAACATCATTTGCAACGGATATCAATGCCATTGTCTTGGACACCGAAAATTCAGTCATTTTTCTTCAGGAGGAGTTCTATCAGAAAGAAATCGATAGAAGTGTTCATGTTAGCTTAGTGATAGCCGATCCAGGTGGTCGTGCTTGTTAGTGGGTACGAAACCCACCTCGGGCATGGATGTAATTTTAACTGTGCTGTCAGTAGTTAGTGATGCAAGAACAAGTACACACAAGTATAATATAAGTTAAAAAAGTTGAACAAGTAATAACAGCCCGCTTAGGGCAAAACTCATTTTAAAAAGTGGTAAAGTGCGTGGCTTCTAATCTCGAGGTGCTAGGTTTGAATCCCGTTCTGGAAGATTTATTTTTAAGTAAAGATATATTTTTCAAAACATGAATAATTAGATAAAATAATAATTATCAGTTTTATATGTATTCATACAATCATTTAAGGACATAAGTAATTACTATGTTTAAAATATAACAGGCGGGTGTTGACAGAATGTCGGTATATTATATGTGGAAGTTAAATACAAATTAAGTAAATCGTCTAATAACAATATATATAAGTGTGTGTAGTGTATTTGTCTGCAGCAATTTGTCATATGGAAGTTACTTTTGAACGTGCTTATTACAGCATGGGATTTACGCTCTAAAAGATTACGCTATAATCACTAAATAAGAGTCATTTACATCTGGCGTTTATTTCATTCACTGCTAAAGTTGTGTATTATTATATATTCACTTTATTCGTCTCATGGGTGATCAGAGCTATGCAGAGTAACATAAACTATTGCATAATTTGAGTAAGGCGGTTTTGAAAAACCGTTGTGTAGGTCTTGAAGTGTACTTTGAACATATAGAATTAGCTTTTCTGAAAAATAATTTCTTTATTCCAATAATTAGGCTAAAAAATAATTAACAAATTGTGTAAAATTTTATATTTAAGAAATTTCTTGGGGCAAAGGAATTAAGTAAAATTCTACAAAATTTTGTAATATTTAGACAGATCTCCCGAGCGTATACATGCAAAAAATCATGGTCCTAAATCACACTCCTTCTAATTATCACAGGGTAATGATTGATACCTCGTTGGAAAGCTTATGGAACACTGATTCAAACGAAGTAACACATGTGCAATTCCCGCCCTATTCGTAGAAGAAGAAACAAAAATTCCTAATAAATAAGAAAAAATAGAATTTGGGGGCCCTGGCAACCCTTACAGTCACCCTACGCTCACAAAATGAAGTAAGTAACACTTTTCTTTCTACAGGCAATTGTTGCGAGGGTGTGTGTCAAAGAAAAAATTAATTATTGTGTTTTACTGAAAAGAAAAGCGTAATGAATTCGTTTTATGTTGGATATATTCTAAAATAATTATGAGTAGAAGAATAATTCATTAAATTTGACATTCGCTCCCCCATAGTACCACCTTATATGCACACCATTTTTTTTTTCATTATTGTCCGTAGAACATACAGCAACAAGAATTATGCTTCTAGACAAATTCAGTGAAAAACTATCTTGTCTTATATGGAACCGTCCAGAAAATAAATGTAATTTACGTCAAAAACTGAGACTAAAAAAACTGGCCTACTTTGCCCTTCCCTTACTCCCCACATATAAGCAACAAGTACTTTTGCAGGCTATTAGCGTGTAGTGGACTACCTCATTGCTTCACATTCCAATTTTTATGACTGAGCCCCCAGGGGAGAAATGCGACCCCAAAAAACCTGATGCAAAAAACAACAACAAAAAGCACAAAATTTACCCTCCCTCTCTCCGCCATGGTACCCTCCACATGCATAAAATGCATATCGGCGGTAAGCTTCATCCTTCAGGAACACATTAATACCAAAATTATCTTCCTAGCTTAGAGGCTGAGTTATTAAGGTTTAAAGCCATGACGCAACAGTTGCGTCCTTCGGCGTTTAAAGGTTATATGGTAATGAATTGTGTGATTTATGTAATGTTTTCGTGTTTTGAATAAATTGATGGTATGTGTGGCTTTCGAAGAAAATCTCTTTTTAACATTTCAAAATATGGTAGCCCTATTTAATGATAATATAAAAGTTAGACGGAAGCAAATTTCATGATTCACAAATAGATTCATATTCCATGATTCAGAAATAGATGATTGATGGGATAAATACTATATTTCGCCATCAAAAATAATATAAATGGACAAAATATCTAAAAAAAAATGGATCCAAGTAGCTAGGATCAAGAATTTTGTCTCCCTCTGTAAAGAAAGTTACAAAAACCTTCCCTACACATTTTCATTTTTTGTTCAAACTTAGTAGCGTACGGATTATACTGCAGAGCATAAGTTCTGGAATAAAACTGGAATTAAAATACTTACACTTAAAAAACAAACAAAGAAAACATACTATTTGATTTCATTTCTGCCAAGTTTCTTATGATATTTTCATTTTGAAAAGTTGGGACTTCCTCGTGGTTGATGACCAGCCGACGCAGATAGTTCATCCTTTCCTGTTCCATTGAACTCCTTAAATGTTTTTGATTCGCTTTAGGACAGAAAACGATTTTTCAACAAACGCAACAGCCAAACGATCAATATTAAATCTTTCCTTGAACTGTCAGTAGAAACTTCAGGGTAACTAAAGGGGATATCAATTCAAAGATTACATTAATCAACCAACTTGTTCTTAAATCCAGTCCGAAGGGAAATAACTTGCAATGTTAGCAGAGACACCGGTAGAAGTGGGTGAGGGCACCTGAATTTCTCCCACGCAACTAAAACTTTCTTCTTTACCTCCGAAGTTATGTAAATTGCTAACTGTAATATCGCTCACTTGCAAATTTATATTACGTTTACTTTTTCAACTTCATATCTTTGAAATTTCTATCTAAATGTAAATAAGGATTTTAGGAATGGGAAAAGGCTGTTACTATCATGAGACTGCACTCTTACTTCCGTTGACTACGCAATGTTAGCAGCAACCTACGATTAATTAATTTATGTATGGACGTTTTCGATTGATTTATAAATTAACTTAGCACGATTTTGGAATTAATACGCACAAATCACAATAACAAATAAATTAAACTATCACGTAAATCGAATCACTTAATTTCTTAAATCGACTATAACACTTCCTCCAGTCGAACAGGATAATCCTGTGCTTTGGGGTGTCAGACCAGCGTCTCGAAGGTTGTGGGTTCGAATCACGGTTGGCTCATTGTTGTTTGTGGATTTTAGAAAATTATTAGATAATGGAGTGGCCTCGAAATATAAAGTATTTTTACAACACTTCCCTTAAACGAAGACTCCCTTTATCCTTTAAAATAAAACTGTTATCCGTTCCAGCAAAAAACGTAACTAAACGGTTAGTTTATGCTTTTACATTAGCCACTTCTAAATTTAAGTAAAATCGGCTAACAAATCAACAGCCCACGTTTCGGTGTTTTAAAGTGCTTCATTCATAGCTTCAGCGAAAGATACATAAAATGTACTTATGTGCTTTGTACACTGCAGTACTTAAGAAGGAAAGTAAACAACCTTAGAGTGAACTTTTCTTATGCTTTGACTTGCGATCCAAAAAAAAATATCTTTTCGGTTTGATTTATAACGTAGCTACAATATGTTACTAGAAGTTTTGAGTCTTCCAGTATCGGTACTGTAGAAGAGAGAAAGACAAAAATCTGTCACAACACGTAACTACATTTAAAACTCATGAATCTCTCTACGATGAAGGTAGATCTGTAAAATGAAAATAGGTCAAACCGATCCTTAAGCAATATCAGGCAGATCCTCAAGCAATTTAATTCTTTCTCGAAATGATGCAGTAACCAATGTGAAAGTTTACAGGAAATGTTTCGTCCTGGTTTAGAAAGCAAGTGGTGGGCGGCACCCAATTACCTTAACAACTTTCTTTGCAATAGAACGAACTCAACCATGGATCAATCTGTAGAGCAGCTACGTATTGCGATACTGGGATTGCAATACAGAAATAGAATCTCGGCAAATACTCAACACTTCAAAGGAAAAAGTATCTGTATCGAAGTATTCGATACTTTTAAGCATTATCGATATAAACTATACTTCGTATTATACTTCTTGACCAAGTCAGTTCAGTTGTTGAAGGAAGTATCCAAAAGAAAGAACACGTCAAAAGTTAGATACCAGAAGTGAATGTTGTGATACGTTGCTGGCAACATCGATACAAAAGACATCGCATTTTCCAAGAGGAAGAAGATGGATCTTTCGATCTTGCTTCAAGTGTTTCACAAGAACATCTGCTAACTCAGTTTCTCGGGATGTCTGGGAAAAGTGTTGAACATTCCGGACATAGTCCTGTGATAAAGAACATCTTAAAGTACAACGCTGCTATTCCGTCGAGTGTATCAGTACAGCAAAAGATGTTTTCCACTACAGAAGAGAGCACTTCTCAGAAATGTTTGAAAATCTTTTGTTACTGAAATAGAACCAGTGAACATTCACTATTTTCAAAAACTTAAACATCTCACCAGCAATACTTTGTGTTTCATATAACTTTGAAATCTAATTAAACTACGGTATATTACTAATCATTTCAATGCCAGTGCTTCTTATGTTTATATTATTTTATCACAAATATAAATTTTATATGTAGATTTTTGTATCAGTGTTCATTTTGTAATTGTTTTCATCAAAGAAGCCAAGTGAAATATCCAGAAACATTTGAGGAGTGTCTGCATCTTTTATTCGTTACTTTTCTAAATAAAGTACCGTGTATCGTTATCTAAATACCTTTTATTTTTGAAGCATCCGTATCTTATATCAGATGCTATTAGGTAGTATCTTTGCTAAGTCTAGGAGCAGCAAGAAAGATTGTTTGACTGATTACCGAAGTATAATACGTATATTGTGTTAGTTGTTTTAAACGCTAAGGTAAGGAGGGAGGAAAGCCATAGACCTACTAAAGGCAAATACAGCCTCCATGAGAAGTCCAACAACAATGAAGAAAGACACAAATTTCGCGATGTCGGAAAGCCTACTAGTAAAGAGCACATACTTTGAACACAAAGATATACACAAATACACATGGATATCTCCGGATGAAAAATCTCTCAACCAGATCTATCACGTATTAGTAGATAGACAAAGACATACCAATATAATGGACGTTAAGTCTTACAGAGGAGCGGACGATGACACCGGAAGTTAGTGATCACAAAAGTGAGGGGAAAGTTATGCATCGCGAACAGAAAAGGCAAAGGATCAAAACAACTGAAATTTGAAGTTAAACGGTTAGATAATCCGAGCGTAAGAGCAAATTAACTCGACATCTCAAATAGTATCGAAATCTCAAATAGTATCGAAATCTCAAATAGTATCGAAATCTCAAATAGTATCGAAATCTTAGCCGAATCGAGTAGTAATAAAAATGGCATTAATAACGAAATTGATTTAAGTAAAATGTCGGAGGCAATTTGTGGGATAGTAAAGGGCGCAGCGAAGGAACGTTTAGGCGACAATAAACATCAGAGAAACAAGTCTTGGTTTCATGAAGAATGCGTTAAGTTTCATGAGGAACGGAAACATTCAAGGCAACGATGGCTAAGTAATAAAAGCAAAGCAAATAACAACCGCTACAGTAACGCGAAACGCAAAGCCACACGCGGGTTCGAAAAAAAAAACGAGAATATCGTATTCGGAAAATTCAGGAGATAGAGGAAAACGGGAAGACAAATAACATACGAGATCTATACAAAGGGGGTAGACTCGTTAAGGAAAGAGCCTAGGTTAGGGGTGGTTAGAAATGAACGCGGAGATCCTCTAGCGAATCCGATTAAAATTATCGCCGTGTGGAAAAATTATTTCTACAAACTTCTTAATGTACACAACGGAGAAAAGACAGAGGAATTTAAAATCTATAACAGAACCGTGGATACCCGAACCTAGATAGATCGAGGTCGAAATGTCTTTAAAAAAAATAATAAATTTCAAATCACCAGGAATAGACAATATTCCAGCCGAATTAATTAAAATGGGAGGAACGGCACTAATCAAGGAACTGTATAAAATGATAAGTGTTATATGAAAAAAGGAGGAGCTTCTAAAGGAATGGAAAACCTCAATAATAGTTCCGGTTTATAAACAAAAGCGGTAACCCGGACTGTAATAATTACAGCTGAATCTCGTTACTCCCAACATGTTATAAAGTACTGACAAGGGAAGTATTTGGGTTCGAGCAGGAATTTTTTGATAAGACTTCGTATATATATTCGTACCCCGATGCTGTCGATGCCTGCAACGAACAGACATTTATTACTCTAAATGTAAACATGGTCATAGCTGACAGTGCTGACAAAGAGTGCAAATCCACAATACCGTGTAACAAATAGTTTGGAAGATATAGAACAGTACTTGTCTTCAGAAATGCTAGTTAGACTTTTTTACGAAGAGAGTAAAACAGAAGAGATAATCAAAATAGACCTACAGAGTACGCTTGAAAATCACATTCCGGTATCAAATGCCACTTTATCATACACTCCTGAAGTTGTTGAAATTTACGTATAGGGACGTACGTAAAGGGGGAGCCTGGGGGTCCGAATATCACCCCCGAAATTCAGATTTGTGTGAGGTTAGTATCATAATTGGTGTGTACTTTTGAAGGTTGACCTGATGTGTCAACTTTTGTCCTGTGTGCTTATTGTGATACTCCCTTCTGTATTACTCACTTTATAGAAAACCCTCACTTACATTTGTAAAGACAAATATCTGCCAAACTATTTGTTACACGGTATAGTGACTTTGCACTCTTCGTCAGCACTGTCAGGTATGTCCATGTAGAGTTTTCAGCAATAAATGCCTGTTCAAACCGAAACTGCCGGAGCCATTGCTGCGGCTGTCTCCCACTTGCTCCAAACATTAACATCCTCTAGCGGACAAACGAGGTCTTACACGGTCGAATTATTTTGCAGGCATTATCAGCATCGGGGGACAAATATCTATACGAAGTCTCTTCAAAAATTCCTGTTCGAGCCCAAATATTTCCCTTGTGAGTAATATCCTGCTAACTCGCTTAAGCGTATACGTAGATGAAATAATTGGGGATCACCAATGTGGATTTAGAAGAAATAGATCCTCGTTGGACCAGATTTTCCCTTGAGAGAAATCTCAGAGAAGAAATGGAGATACAATGGGACTGTTTATCAGTTATTAATTGATTTCTAGGAAGCATATGACTCTAACAAAAGTGAAAACTGTACAATATCCTGATACAATTTGGAATTACTAAAAATCTTGTTCAACTAGAGAGGATGTGTCTTAGCGACTCCATAAGCAGACTATGGATATGTAATAATTTCACACATAGTATCAAGATTCGCAACGAATTGAAACAAGGCGATGCATTGTTACCATTACTTTTTATCTTTGTGTTAGAGTATGCGATTCAGAAAATAAAAAGGACAAAAAGATAATAAAATTGAATGGCTTGAATCAACTGTTTGTATACGCGGATGATATAGATTAAATATGGGATAATATAGATGCACTACAAAGCAACACCAATGTCTTAGTAGAAGCGTGTGATGAGATAGTTTACAGGTAAACATAGAGGAAAGAAAATACCTGATAATAAGCCGAAACAAGGAAATGGAGGAAATATATGCGTAAGAATTAAGAAAGAGAACATAGAGAAAGTAAACAAACTTAAATATTTTGAGCATACGTAGCAAGCAAAAATGAGGTCACGGAAGAAATAAAAAATCACCTAATATCGAATAACACACGTTGCTACTCAGTTCACAAACTGCTAGCCTCGCGATTAATATTAAGAAAGTTGAAACTGTAAATATATATTAACGGTTACTCTCCTGGTAATACCTTACTGTTGCGAAAGTTGGAGTACGACCCTAGCAGATGAACATAAATTACGAGTGTTTGAAAATAAAGTCTTGAGAATGATATACGGACCAAAACGGGACGAGATTACTGGGGAATGGAGGAGACTGCATAATGAAGAACTTTACGACTCACCCGATGTGGTGAGAATAATGAAATCACGACGACTTAGGTGGGCAGACCACGTAACTCGGATGGAGAACAAACGAAGATTATATTCCATCGTGGTTGATAAACCGGAGGGAAAGAGATCTTTGTTAAGGCTAAGACGACGTTGGGAGGATAATATTAGAAGGGATCTTCGAGAAGTAGATGTTTGTGATGAAAACTGGCTTGATGTTACTCAGGATAGTATCATATGAAGAACGATTGTACTGCGGCGATGCACCTGCAAGTTCCGTAAGCTACAGAGTAAGTAGGTAAGTAAGTAGCTTTTCCAAGTCAACTCTAGAGGTAGTGGAATAAAAAGGAAATATAGGTCAATTATTTAACTAGCTTGCGACTACTAAAAATGCATCAAATTGAATACAACAATGTTACTTTATCAACGATTGGAGAAAATTGGGCAATAATGAAAGTGGAAATTAATTGTTGTGACATGAATCATTGCATGGCTAAAAGTGATTAATGACAGGCCACCTTAATGACTACTTGGAACACTTCTCTAGGATTCTTGATGCCAAATAAATACAACAAGATAACAAGGATTCACATATGTAATCACGTAAGAATATTTCTTTTTGTTGCCATCAATTATAAACTATCTACATGCATGTTGATTTTATTATTTAGTTTTACTAGAAATTTAGAATATTAATAACATAGAGCCATTCCAGGAAAGGTGAGCACGAGGCTCGAATTTTAGTTTAACTATTTTCTTGCTAACTGCTGTTCCTTTTAAATCTGAATTCCATGTTATGATTGTGAAAATGCAAAAATCCTCAATGAATTATTTTATGTTAACGAGAAACCAGAATGCATGGTCAAACGTATTGAACAGCTAATATTTGTCCTTTCAAAGTTTATTACGCCGGATGTTTAATTGTCTTCGGCTTTATACGTACTGTCCATTTGAAGTTCTGAACTATTAACAAATTCTAACAAAAAAATTTCCGTGTTCATGAGATCATCATGTATTATTTCAAGTTAAAGACTGAGACGTTCGCATGTACCGTACGTAACCACAAATATGCATTAAGTTTTTATATCAAGAGAGGAAATATGTATATAGAAACCAAACTCCACAGAAGTTAAGTAAGTAAGTGTGTTTACACATTACTGGTGTTAAGCAGAATATGTGAACAATCCTTACAATCTCGTCTTTTCTCAAATTTGGTGTGAGTTATGAAGGTGATACTTTTACGGTATGTTATATGAAATGTTACGCAGGTGTCCGAGAAGTTATTAGGCTGTATGTATAGCAGAAC
Source organism: Lepisma saccharinum (assembly GCA_022664845.1). Taxonomy (NCBI): domain Eukaryota; kingdom Metazoa; phylum Arthropoda; class Insecta; order Zygentoma; family Lepismatidae; genus Lepisma; species Lepisma saccharinum. The sequence continues at coordinate 119,171 of JAGDQP010000586.1, read as the reverse complement.
AAGATATATTCAAATTTGAATCTTTTATTATTTTTGTATTTCTGATATTTACCATGGTAATACCGCAACTGATGATACGGGCCCCGGCATCGAAGTTCACACCAAACCCCCCGCGCCGTTGTCTGCCTATCACCCGACGTTATACCGCAACGGTCCCGGCATCAGTTATTCTCGGTATTTTGTTAAATCGGCACAATACAATCGGTACAGTATTTAGCAAATCACGTTATGTCACAATATAGTAAAGATGTAATAATTCAAGTGTTTGCAAATTCTACTTCTGAACCACATTCATATTTACTTCTTGATTTAACTCAGTCTACACCGGATGCTCTACGTCTGCATTCAAAGATATTTCCTGGTGAAACTACGCACACGTAAAAGACATGAATAAAACAATTCAGGTCAGTTACTTTCAAGATATCAAGAATAAAACATCATCTGAATTAGCTCCGTACAATTTGTAAATGTAATAATAAAAAGCGTAAAACATTAGTTCAGAGTGCTGCTAGTGGTGTTATTCGAACTATTGCACAAGTAGGTAAAAATGTTTTAAATGGGAACTTTAAACTCTCTCCTCGTCAGAAGGAAAGGTTGCGTCGACATAGGAAGACATGACGTGCAACCTCTTTGATACGATAAAGTTTAAAAAAGAAACGCAAGCTGCTAATGCAAAAAGATCTTGCTTTTCTGCCCTTATTATTAGCTCCAATATTAAGTGCTGGAACTTTATTTGATCGTTAAGATATCTTCGCAATTTCAAAAAAATGGTACTCATTCCAGAAAATGCAAGTGCGCAAATGTATTCCACTATGAAGTCTGTAAGTCTCATCAAATATGTTTGCATAAAGTAATGGATGGAATTTTAAAACGAAGTGATCCTTCTACGGATGAAAAATGGAAAGTGTATCAGCAAGCATCACATCGTTATTTAGAATACACTCCATACTCTCAAAAAACAATTGTTTTAGCTGTTTACAATTCTGAATCCTCAAATATGTTACCCATGATTCAATATATAATTAGTTCAGTGCCAAAATCATTTGCTAAAAAGACTAAGGTATTATTAAATCTCCTGCATGCTTCCGATTGTATCAGTTGGGATCAAATCGGCGCAACATACATAAATAACAAATTGATTCCAGACTTAAATATTATTGATATTATAAATGATGAGGTAAGAACTAGAAAGATGCCTAGAAATACTGTTGGCATTCACTATTTCAAAGAACTATAACAAAATATCAATATTCCCTTAGAATTATTTAATTTTCAATTTTGTGCAGATTCTACTAAAATAGTAAAGCAGAATAGTAAGTAAATATAAACATAAATTAGAAAAAGGATATTTTCCGAAATGTTATCGTGATATATTTTTAGTTGATCAATTTATTAAAAGTAATCCAATTAGTTATAAAATTTGAGAGTGAAGTGGTGAAATTATAAATGTTCATTTTATCAACAGAAATTACAAAAAGTATTGGTAGAAAAACGGAAAACTTATTTAAATAAAAAATATTAAAAGGTACACAAGTTGGATCTATGACAAAGTGGTTAGGTTATCCTTTTTCTATGAAAAGTTTGGATTTAACAAAAATCTGTTCAGTCGTAAACATGCTGTATCGGGAACAAGCGGATGAGTTTTATGTTACCTTATCATCAAATGTTTTCAATAATATTTTTGAAAATAAAAATACTACAAAACTGTCAGACACTACATTTAACGTGAAATTGAGAGGTATGTGGACTTTCAATTCCGTGGAGTTTTTATAATATTCAAAAAGAAGAATAACTTATTATTCAATAAACTAACTGTATGGCTTATGGAACTTGCAAGTTTATCTCCGCAGTAACAAACGTTCGCCATTGGATTCTATCCTGGGCAGTTAGTTTTCATCACGAACATCTACTTCTCGAAAATCTCTTCTAGTATTGTCCTCCCAAAGACGTCTCGGTCTTCCCATGGCCTCTTTCCATCCGGCCTTCCAACCAGTATAGAATAAAATCTTCGTTTCTCTCCCATGCGAGCTACATGGCCTGCCCACCTTAGTTGTGGTGATTTTATTAATTTTACATCTGGTGAATCGTACAGTCCGCATACTTCTTCATTATGCAGTCTTCTCCACTCTCCTGTCATCTCGTCCCGTTATAGCCCAGCATAATTTTCTCAAAATCTTATTTTCAAATATACGTAATTTATGTTCATCTGCTAGGGTTGTACTCCAACTTTCGCAACCGTAAAGATTTACCGGCAGAATAACCGTGCTGTATATTTTTTATAAAAACTTCTAAGATCTTAATCGCGATCTTAGAAGTTTTTAAACTGAATAGAAACATGCGTTTCCCGATACTAAGAGACTTTTTATTTCTTCCGTGACCTCATTTTTGCTTGCTACGTATGCTCCCAAATATTTAAGTTTGTTTACTTTCTCTATGTTCTCTTTCTTAATTCTTACGCATATATTTCCTCTATTTCCTTGTTTCGGCATATTATTATCATGTATTTTGTTTCCTCTATGTTTACCTGTAAACATATTTCATCGCACGCTTCTACTAAGACATCGGTGTTGCTTTGTAGTGCATCTATATTGTCCTCTATTAAATCTACATCATCCGCGTATACAAACAGTTGATTCAAGCCATTCAATTTTATTCTCTCTTTGTCCTTTTTATTTTCTGAATCTCATATTATAATACACAAAGATAAACAGTAATGGTAACAAGATAACACCTTGTTTCAATTCGTTGCCTATCTCGAAACTATCTGTGAAATTTTTACCTATCCATAGTCTGCTTATGGAGTCGCTAAGACACATCCTCTCTAGTTGAACAAGTTTTTTCGTAATTTCAAATTGTACCAGGATATTGTACAGTTTTCCCTTTTGTTAGAGTCATATGCTTTCTTAAAATCAATTAATAACTGGTGAACAGTCCTATTGTATTCCCATTTCTTCTCTGAGATTTCTCTCAAGGGCAAAATCTGGTCCAACGTAGATATATTTCTTCTAAATCCACATTGGTGATCCCCAATTATTTCATCTACGTATACATTTAGTTGTGCTAACAGAATATTACCTAACACCTTGTAAAAGGTTGGAGGTAACGAGATGCCGCGGTAATTGTTAAAGTCCGATTTATCGCTTTTCTTGTAAATCGGAACGATTATTGAGGTTTTCCATTTCCTTGGGAGCTCCTCCTCCTTGCATATAGCACTTATCAATTTATGTATTTCCTTGATTAGTGCCGTTCCTTCCAACTTTAATTAATTCGGCTGAAATATTGTCTATTCCTGGTAATTTGAAATGTTTCAATTTCTTTACCGACATTTCGATCTCGATCTCGCTGGTTTCGGGAATCCACAGTTCTGCGGTATGGATTTCAAATTCTGCTGTTTCTTCCCGTTGTGTACATTAAGAAGTTTGTCGAAATAACTTTTCCACACATCGACAATTTTAGTCGGATCAGCCTAAAGATCTCCACGTTCATTTCTAATCATTCCTATCCTCGTCTGGTAACCTTTTCTTAACGAGTTTTTTCGTTTTTCAGATCTCGTAAGTTATTTGTCTTCCCGTTTTCCTTTATCTCCTGAATCTTCTGCCTCAGATATTCTCGTTTTTGTTTCTGACCCCAGTGTGGCATTTTGTTTCGCGTTTCTGTAGTGGTTGGTATTTGCTTCGCTTTTATTACTTAGCCATCGTTGCCCTGCTTTGTTTCGTTCCTCATGAAACTTAAGTCATTCTTCATCAAAACAAAGTTTGTTTTTCTGTTGTTTCTTCTCACCTACACGTTTCTTGGCTGCGCTCTTATTGGTTTCACGAATTGCCTCCCACATCTTACTTATATCAATTTCATTATTAATATCATCATTATTATTACTCGAGTCGGCTGGGATTTCGAACCTACTTGAGAGTTCGAGTTGGTAATCTGCTTCTATGCTCGGATTTAATCGTTTCACTTCGAATTTCAGTTGTTTTGACCCCTTGCTTTCTCTGTTCGCGATGCATAACTTTTCCCTTACTTTTGTGATCACTAATTGATGGACGGTGTCACCTGCCGCTCCTCTGTACGACCTAACATCCATTATGTTGGTGTGTCTTCGTCTGTCTACTAATACGTGATCGATCTGGTTGAGAGTTTTGCCGTCCGGAGATACTAGGAATCTTCAAAAAGCGATGAGATTGTAAAATCTCTTGTAAAAATTTTATAAAGCGAAGAGAAAAATGTAAATAAAGTTTTTGCATATAAAGGGGAACCAAATCTTTTATTTCAAACTTTAATGAAAGATAATAAAAAGGTAGAGTGTACAGAAATATATTTATTTAATAATTATACAATAGTTTTAATAAGGTTCAAAATCTGAAATATAAAGAGTTAAAAATGAAGGCAGCAGAAGGCAGTAAAAGGCAGCTTAACTTGAATGGTAAGTATTGCACAATATTGTGCAATCACATGAACAAAGAAAAAATTCGCAAACACCTGTTGTGCGGCGAATATCAAAAGAAATATATTCTATCCAGCTCCGCGTCGACCTATTGTGTATTCAACCAAAGAATGTGAAACAAAAATAAACGAACACCTGCACAGTCAAACTCTTAGAAAAACCGGAGCATGTGCTAACACGTTCCTAGGATCAAAGGCAGCGAAACAATAAATAGATTGTTAAATGTGATTGAACTGGCTCCGCTGTCAATCAAGCGGCAGACGTAAAAGGAAACAAGATATAACGCGTTCTCGAGCAAAACAATGTGAGAAATAAAAATTAAAGGAACACCTTCTTTTAAAAAAACACCTGCACATTCAAATTCCCAGAAGAGACGACGCATGTTTTATGATGTTCCCCGAGGACCAAAGTTGCAAAGTTAAGGAATATTCCTTCAATCATAACAAACGACTCTACGCATGCGCAGTTACCCCGAACATTAAAATATGAAATATGGTTAAATACATTCTAACGAACATCGAAAGAAGTTAGGATAAAAATTAGTTGTGCAAGTGGTCCTCGTCGCTAAAGTAAGCAGAAAATGTCGTTGTAAATATTCAGTCATCCAATCAGAGACATGTTTCATATTCCGAAGTTTATATGGACTCTTGTGAGGAATTAGATTCAGCAAATGAAGACTTACTAGATAGAGAAGATAGCAAACCACGCGTAGTAGATAGCGTGCGACCGTGGAGCAGAACTGCTGAAGGTCAGTAGCTTGTGGGGCCACCATGGGCGTTCAGAATGACTGTAATACGGCGAGGCATAGAGAGGATGAGCCGCTGGATATCCTCCTGGGGTATGAGAAGCCATGCGCCTTAGGCACGATTGCACAACTCATCAAAGGTAGTTGAGGTAGGTAGCTGACGTGAGAGGCGTTGTGCAATCATGGATGAAACGTGTTGAGTCGCCAAGAGATCAGCGTCGACTAAGGAAGCAGAAGAACATTGTGTTCAGCCAGAAAGGCAAGGACATTACATGCCACATGCGTACACCCGTTATCTTGCTGTTACGTGGTTCCCGGTTGAGCCTGCGCTAAGAGCCCAGAACCGGGTTGAACACATTGTCGACGTTGCCTGGTCACATGTCCGTCAATGCATAGGAGACACGAACGGGTAGGAAATTCAGTGGCACCCTACATAACATCAGGTGCCGGATTGATGAGACGATGAAAAACGCAAGCATCGTTCAGCCTAGTGCCACAGTACCGCCAGATACGACCATCATGGTGATTCATTTTTTTTATTTTTGGGGACCCACTTTCCACCTCTGTCTCTATGCATTCTTTGTACAAAATGAGTTGTGCACTTCCAAGGGCATGCAGCATGAGCAGTTGTTCGCTCTTCCTATTTTGGGACAGGCAGTCCCTAGAGATTCTCGGATTTGCGGTGTTCCGACAGTCCGAGAAGCTCCTTTGTTCCCTCAGTTTTGACTTCGGGTGGTGCGGGACGGACTTTGACCAGGCGTCGACATTTAACATTTAACGTCGACGTTAAAAGACATTTAACATATAGAACAACACACACACACATACACATAAGGACAGCACAACATAGACGTCGGCTTAAGATGGCTTCTATTGCTTTTTCTGAAACGATAAGAAAAAAGGGGGAGGGAAATGAAGCTGGACTGCAACGTAAGTATTACTGGTATTTTCTCACAAAGTTTTTGCTGGTCCGTTCTGTTTTTCCATTCCTGATTTCCTTCCTCCTTTACTCACGCAGTTAGTCTTGTTCCTCAAATCACATTCACATCACATACACAACACTTAATGACTAGTATTTAAGAATGCTTGAATGCTTGTGCCCCGGATTCCAGGCCACTCACATTTAGTTTCTGCTTTTTTTTTCGGTTTCTTGTTTTTATCTTCTATTTTATTTAGCCCCCCGTCACCACTCACACACACGCACACTACAACTTGAGCGTCTCTTGCTGCTGGGTTCCTGCAGCAAGGCACCCACCAGGACACAGCAGGAACCCGGCAGCAAGAGACGCTCAAGTTGTAGTGTGCGTGTGTGTGATGATGATGCAAACAGAAGTTGCACTCGTATGAAAAGAGGATATCCTGCCATTACGCTCTCCATGCGCGATGTTCGTGACGTCATTGTAGTCGCTGATACCCATGCTATGCAGTCAGCGGAAGCCTCAGCAATGGACGCCGTGCAAATTTCCCAATCACTGCCAGACGACGTAAAACTGTTTGTGGGGACACTGAGCGCTATGCAACATCCACCAGTAAGTGCACTACTGTTCGAGATGTAGCTGTTCTATCAACCAGAGACATACGCACAAGCCATCTGCCCTCGCGGCCCGTGGTATGGCGCGCTCGTTGGGATGCTTCATGTTGTTGCGTAGTCCCTTCGTGGATTTATTGAGTATATATACGCTGCACTGTGGATGCAGTCTGTCCATACGGGCACCAACGTCACGGAACGATAAACCGTACTCGTAATATGCTACAATTCTTCCACGATCAAAGGTAGAAATCTGCTAGCAGGGCCGCCGCATTCGAAAAAGAGGCATCTTCCGACCATACACACACGTCACGCCAACAGTCGTCTACCACTTCACTGTGACTCTATGGCCTGTCTCCGATTGGTGTTTCTAGATGGCGTTTGGCCTTTTATGCGTTACGGAACTGTCGTTATAATTATTTGTTTATCTTTCCAAGCTCTCTACATATACTACAAATTTTGCTTTAAATCGATGCCTCCTTCTTTGTGTTGCATTTTTTATGGTGAACAGTGTATGATACTTCAATAACCTAAACAAAAATGTATAAGTTATTACTATCTAATACGAATATGTCTCATGTATTTGTGGTTTGAAGTTTATATAATTATAAACATCCTTAAAAGAAACTGTCAATTCGCACGAGCGTACGGAACTTGAGTTTTGCACGTTTTCTTATACCAAGTAAAATGATTCACATTATGGCTTTACTCATTACATTCAAAAAACATGTGGCTACTCATGTACCGTAGTTGGTTTTGAAAAAGCAGATATCGGCACCTGGGGATAATATTGTATCTCCATATGAATTCAATAGGAGATGCGACAATATAATCCTCAGTCGTCGATATGTAGTTCACATAAATTTATAGAATTTCAGTGGTTTGCACATAGATATGTATTACGGGGTACTTTTGTGTCCCGTACGGAAGGGTTGGTTTTCTGATTACTACAGAACTTAAAGAAGACCTTCCATTTATCTGTTATGTTTTACGGATTGCATTGAACCATCTCCCCACAATTTTAATTTTTAATACAAAGACATTTTTGTCATACGTCCAATTATGCACAACGAAAATATCTCTGATCGTCCCGTATGGAACTTGGAATGGCTGTATAATAAAATGGAATATGATTAATATTAATTTCTAGCTTAACAGACGAAGAGATAGTTACTTGAGCGACTTCCACCTCCATTACTCTTTATTTCAGATTTCAGAAATGTGATTCCGTCATACCGTATTAAGCATGTAAAATGGTATTCAATTATAAAAAGTGCACCATGTCCTTCTGAGCTACCTGGACGATTGCAGCAGAATATATTACAGCATGCGCACCCACCTGGTTCCTGTTAGTGGCATAGCCGGAAGTTCCAAACAATTATCTTGTTCCAGGAAATGTTGCACATATTGTGGGGAGGAATAATCCAAGATTCGTGAAAGAAAATAAGGTAAGGAATGGTCAAATATTAATTTTAAATCCTTGTAATACAGAAAAAAAACTAACGCTTCAATAAACATTTTCTGAAAAATAACCGAACATTTTGTTTGATGGTGCTCATTAAATTTTGCATGGTCGCTTGATCAATTGGGTTTCTGCCTTGAATCCAGAATGATGCAAAATTTTCAGTACATTGTCCATCTTTATGAAGTACTTTTTTAACAGGTGCGCAGTAGTGGTCAATAAGACGCAGTTCAGGCGGTGCAGGAGGATTCAATTACTTTTTAACAAACTCGACCTGATTTGTTAAAAACCAATTTGTTGCCAATTTGGATTAATGAGCTTTTGCTAACTCAGGCCAGAATAGTACAGCACCTGGTGTTTCCTTAGGACCTTCTGTGGCATACACATGGAATTTATGGTGTCTTTGCAGAAAAAAAAAGATTGCGCTTAGATCAGTATATTGACGAATTGCTTATCATACAAGAATTTGTGGTCGAATCTTTCAATCAAAATTGATTTTTCAACATCTAGAACATAATCTTTATTCGCTACGCTAAAATGCTGTGGTTATAGAAGTGACAAAACCATACTTAGAATATGATTCCTTATTCATTACAAGGCAGGGGATTATTTTGTCAATCAATAGACAATATTTTCACATTGGTATGGCAGTATTTTATTGTTGAACGCTTCTATTTGGTGGGTGTAGTCTGTTATAGGACTTAATTGTTTCGTTTTTTTTATTCTATTAAGTGTAGATTTGGTCGATCAACTTTTTTTTTTGGTCAAATTTCGCTCTTATTGGTAGTGTCTAAACGAGTTCGAATAATTTATTGTATAACATTCGAACTTTTGTTCCACTTGATCTTCATCTCTTGCTTTTTCACTTGACTTTTGAGTTGTGGCAGTAGCGGCTGGTGGTCTCGAGAAGCAGCGGTTGCAACTATTCAGGGAATGGGGGGGGGTTAGTGTTATTTAAATATTTCGAAGATACATGCAGGATGGTACATTCTTCTCCTATTTTTATTTATGTTTTGTTTACACATGTACTATTTAAATATTATTTGCTATTTAACTCAGAAACAAACAATGACTGCTCAATTCTAATATAACTTTTACACCTACGTTGTTAAACGATGGATAAATAGAAGATAATTCTAAGACATGAGCGAGAACATCAGAAAAGCAAGGACAAAAATATTTTGCTACGGTTCATGCACTAATTAAAATAACTTAATTACAAAGTCATTCCATACTTTATTTAAAAAGGAAGTCCATCCTCCGTTCTTTTCGAGCTGCAAACTTGTCAATCACTAACTGATTGAAATCAGGAATGTTGCTCACCAAGTCTCTCTCAATGGACAACATAGCTAACGCAGACAGTCTCTCTTGTGTCATGGTATTACGAAGGAAGGTCTTGATTCTTTTCAGGGTAGAGAAGCATCTGTCTGCCTCCAAGGAATAGTGAGGAGAACTTTCAGAAGTTTGGATGTTTCAGAAAATGTTTTCTGAATGTTATTGCACTGGAAAAATTCCAACAAACTGACTGGTCCAGGCATTGACGAAAACTCTTTAGTGCTGTAAATTGTAGTAAGTTCGAAACGGAGTTGTTTTGCGTTGACGAATGGATAAAAGTCACAGACACTTTCTAAGATTTTTTCTGAAAATTGATTCCTGTACTCTGCAAATTTTTCATTACAAAATAAAGACTCGGCTACAAGATGACCGGTAAAATGAAATCGGCGTTTAGCATGACTTAGAATGGCGTCACACACTTCCTTTGCTTCCCTTTTAAGTTCATTGTTGTCAGTCTTCCTTCTTTTAGGTGTATCTGTTGAAACAGAAGGATCCACATCAATTTCTTCATTTCTGATTTTCTGGATGCTTTCTGAGACAGATGAGACATTCTTCTGGGCACTTACCACATCGATATCTTTTCTCTGGAACTGCCCATACAAGATGTCAACATGGGGCATGATTTTATGGAACAAAGTTAGCCCAAAAACAAAGCTACGTCTGGTTAGTGTGTCAATGTGCGCTCTAGCCCTCTCAATTGTACTTGCATTTTTTATGTCTTCATTCTTCAGGATCGCCCTCAAGCACTGAATTATTTCTTTCCTGTACAAATAAATTGTATTGATACTGCGTGAGTGGAAATTCCATCTCGAAGGCATAGACCGTGGAAGTCTTTTTTTCACGATTTCATCTAGTAATTTTGTACGCTGAGGACTTGTTGAGAAGAAGGAACAAATTCCTTGCAAAGTAGCAAAAAAAGATTCTAACATTTCGAATTACCGAAGCTGCATTGAGCATTACAAGGTTTAGCTGGTGGGCGTAACAATGAACGTATTCGGCGTTAGGAAACTGCTGTTTTACAATCGCTTGTACGCCTCCAGATGTCCCGGACATAACGGACGCGCCGTCGTAAGTTTGGGCAATTAATTTCTCTGAAAATTCCTCTAATTTATGACGTGACAGTTCTTCTAATAGGCATGAGGCCAGGGTTTTTGCGTCGTGCTTGGGGGGTTTGAGGAAAGTCCAAAACCTTTCAACCGGTTTCCCTTTCACTAAGTAACGGTAAATGACAGCCATTTGAAAAGTGTTAGCCACATCACTGGTTTCGTCTGCAATCACAGCCAAAAAGTCAGATTCTCTTATTTCTTGCGAGATTTTCTCCTGACAAATTTCTAACATAATACTTAACAGTTCGTTTTGAATAGTTTTCGATGTTCCTTTGAAGACAGAAGCTTTCTCCAAATGAGTTTTCATCGCTGTGTCAAGCTCAGCACTGAAATCAATGAGGCCACGAAAAACACCTGGGTTAGAGGATGCTTCTGTCTTGTCGTGACCCCGTAACGCTAGTTCAAAGGCACCACAAAAACGAACACAATTAATGATAATGTTCAAAATACAACGATGATTTTTCACTCTTTCGTTATGCAGTGCTATATTACGCCTACACTCACTGTCCAACTGTTCAGGGATGTTGACATTACCAAGTAAGGTAAATTGTAATACATATTTTATGTGCACATTTGTAGCCTGGTGTCTTTTAATACGGTCACTCAAATGATTAATATCCTTTATCCCTATCTCAGACCAAGCCCGTTCGCCTCCAAAAAGTAAACAAGGGAAGCAAAAGAAAGCATGCTTCTTATCACATCCACAAAGCCAGTCTGTATTATTGTACAAATCCATTTTAAAAGAGCGTTGAAATTGTCTCTTACCTGATTCAATTGTTTGATTGATTCCTAAAACAGGCATAGCGCGCCCTAATCGTTTTATTTCAATCCTTTCTTGCATTGTCCTTCTGGAGAAAGGGATTTCCAGAAGACTGTCAACTGAATTCATGTTTACTTTCACTAACACAACACATACACAAAATAACAAATTATGAATTATGACAGTTTGTTCCTCATTGTACACATTGCATTCTACACTGACATATTTTTAGTTTACTTTCACCAACACACGCAAAATCTCATTATGACGGTTTTTCTTCCCCGATCATTACCAAATACCAACAACACATTGTCGTGCACTCTGCATTGACATATTTTTAACGCGAGTCCACAGTTCACTGACCTTGAAGAACTTACGGCTTAACCGCCTACCCGTCTCCTTCAATGACGCTCCTCTTCCTTCCTTGACACAATCTTTAAGTTCGGTTGAGCTCGTCGCAGTCAAGCGGACAATTTCCTAACTACTTCTGCATGGAAAATAAGCTTACGGTTGTTATACCCCTGCAACCGCTTGGAGACAATACAAGGAGATAGGAGCGTGTATAAGTATAAATGCTCGTTTCCATGTTAAAGCATAGGAGCTCCCTGCCATATGACCAATGTTATTGGATGCGGTTGCTGCGCTCAGGCAACAGCACACGAAAACAGATTTTTCTTTCCGTTTTTGTTTAGTAAATTTTCAAAGATATAACAAGATTGTTTTGTGCTGAGGAGCAAGGGTTCTATTTCTCTCAAATACTACTTTAAATGCTGAAAAAAAAAAGTTTTTGAATCTGAAACAAGGCGCGGTTGCACAACCAAACAACTGGGCCAGAAGCCGCTACTGAGTTGTGGTAAACCTGTCTATAGTTCTTTTAACTGTCCATCTTGATGTTTTCACTTCTTTTGCTAATAAAGTGTTGATATTCTGTTTATTTGCTATCCAAGAGCGCAAAAAAAATGGATCCTCCTAAATCACCTTTCAACGACCTTGTCTTCAACATGAGTTCGTAGAAAATAAATATACCATGAATTAACTCTTTAGGGCGTACTTTTTTCAATAGCATACAGCCAAGTTTACATTTAACAAACAAGCGATGAGAAAATGGAATTTGAAAATGTGAAAAACTTTCTGGGACTAGTCTTATTTTAATTCTTTACTTTTTTTTCTGGATTGAGTAGCCAACTTTGA
>JAGDQP010000586.1:41487-106593 GCA_022664845.1 Lepisma saccharinum | reverse complement strand
TATTTTAATTCTTTACTTTTTTTTCTGGATTGAGTAGCCAACTTTGACCTAAGCGCCTCATGTCCGTCTCGGGAATCCATCTTCTGTGGATGGCCAAGGGGAAAGCACAGCACTTTATTTGAGATATATACTGCCATAAACCTGGTGGAACTAAGGAAAATAAAACAATTAGAATGGCTAGCCGAGGGACTCAAATCCACGTGGGGCCACGGTGGCTCAGTTGGAAGAGCGCTCACCTCTGGTGCTAGGGGTCGTCGGATTGATCCCTGCTCATGCCATGTGGGCTTTGTGGTGGACAAACACCGTGTGCGTGGGTTTTCTCGGTGCTCCCGTTTCCTCCCACTTTCTTCATTCCACCAATTCATCCCATCGTCATCCATACGGCCTGAGTCATAGTTGCCTAAAGGCCTTAAATAAATTCAATTCAAATCCACGTCCCTCCCGTCACCGTTCCCGACTGGAGCACGAGGCCTTGGTACATGGACAAAACAATTACCTAAAATATTACAAGTCATATGTATGCCATTAATTGTATGACCTGCTACGTAAATGATAAGTTGAGATTGGTCCGTGACTTTGGAAAGGTTGAACTCTGTACATTACATTTTTGCTTCTTTAATAGACCTGCTTTACGATAGATTTCAACTGGACTTTCTTCATTTTCTTCTCGATTTTGTGCATCTTCCTTTATCCGTCTATAGCTTATTCCATTTAACGTCATCAAGGATTACAACTTTCCTTCTCCCTTTTCCCTCTTTTTCGATACACTTTTCCCTTCGTGATACTTCTTTGCAGACCTATTATACACAATGTACGTCGTCCTAACCAACATGATTTCTTCTTTCTTATTACTCCTCTCTGTCTTACAGTATTTCCTGTTCTATTCTTGTCAAAACTTCTTCATTTTTCTCTCTACCAGTCCTTCCCTACTTTATTACTTCTTTCAACAAATGCGTCGAAAACCTTTTTAAATATATTTCTGCTTGATTTGTAATAGATCGTGTTCCGCTGTCATTTGTAAAACCACAGCCCATATAAAATATTTATCAAAACTCTTTTCCAACTAAATTGAAATCCTTTTTACTGTCAGAAATCCTTTCACTTTCTCGAAAGCGCTCTTACCCATAAATATCCTACTCCATATTTCCTGCGTACAGTTTCCATTAAAAGTCACCAAACTTCTCACATACCTAAGTAAGCATACTTCTGTTACTACTTTATCCTTCCAGTCTACAACAATGTCTTTCAACACTTTAATCAGTATACTCCAGTTTACTCTCAATCAATAACGCAAACACATATCCTTGTTCATTTCTAACACACTTTCTCCCATTATTCTCAGACAACCGACTGCTTCCCTTTTCCCTTAACCATTCTTAAGATCAAATTAGTATTCACCTCCATTCTTGTTTCTTTCCTTTAGCCTTGTAACAACTTTTGTAACATGACAGATAGAACTTAATTATAATATAAAACTCAAATTCTTTGGCGATGCATTTCTTGCATCGCCAAATGGTAACAGAATTGGAATGGTCTTAAGTAATCTTCAGGTCAAATGTGCGTGTTACATATCTTATTGACTAAATCGCTCTGCCTACTAATCAACTGGTTCCTAAGGCGTTCAACGTTTATTACAGTCCATTGATTTCCGTTTCTTGAGCTTCTTTTAAAATACGCCACTTACAAGCAACTTTTCTCCAAAATTATTATTTAAAAATGATATTGTTCGTTAACTCAATAATTTAAACTTTACTAACTTCATAATGTGAGTAAGGCTGCTGAAACGTAAGCTCGATACAAGGAAATCAAATACTTTATCTATAGGCTCTCCTGAAAAGTATCGAAAATCAGATAAGTCTCTTCGTGAAATAAGCGACGAAATGACCTAAGACTTAAAAGTGGTGTGATATATTTTAAACAGGTCGACAAAGATATATTTCTTTAACCAGGAGCACAAAATGTGATGTATTTTATTAATGGCTTCATCAAAATTCAGGTAGTATTTCTAACTATAAAACATAATTCATCACTTCTTTTTCTTCAGTGTCGGCCATTTTTGGTCGATAGCTGTTTCATTTATCACAGTCCATCTCTGTACATTGTACCTTGCAAAATGTCGGGTAGTTATGATTTTTGGATATAGGCTATTTTTTATGTCGGGGCCCTTATTAAAATTCCAAGTTTTCGACCTTGGCGTGCCGCCGCGCACGCCGCCATACTGAAAAAAAACTTCGAAAATTTCGATTTTATTTTGTTTTGTTTTGTTTGCTTTCATGTGATATCTCTTAAGCATTGGGAAAGAAATAGTAATTTCCAATATTAAAGAAAAGTAACTTTGCCACAATTTAAGTGTAGAATGGCCTCTCTCAGTTCAATAATTTCCAAGATAAAGTTCTTCAAAGTGTAGGCAGTTTTCGAGAATTCGTTAATAAAAAACGCGTCAGTAAGTTTTGATCATCAAATATCTCCTGAGTCCTGACCGTTGAGTGTTATGACGAAAGCGATCGTTTGGAATAGTAAAGAAGCGTAATTTTGCTACAATTTGAATTAAGAATGGCTTTCCTCAATCTAATAGATTCAAAGATATAGTAGACACTATGGATAACGACTTCAGTCATATTTGTGCACGACTGTCCGACAGAAGGTTGTGTATCAATGATCAGTTGAGTCCTAATTTCCTGCACCTACACGCACTGCTGCTTCGCTTTCTCCAGCTACATGAAATAAATTCAAGAAAG
This sequence comes from Lepisma saccharinum, assembly GCA_022664845.1. Classification (NCBI taxonomy): domain Eukaryota; kingdom Metazoa; phylum Arthropoda; class Insecta; order Zygentoma; family Lepismatidae; genus Lepisma; species Lepisma saccharinum. The sequence goes on along the minus strand of JAGDQP010000586.1, from coordinate 103,855 downwards.
GATTCAAGGCCTGGATCCTTTTCTATTTTCTGAGTTGATCATTCGTTATAAATTAGCTTTAAATAGGCCTTTGATCAATTTTCGACCAAAAGCACTTTTGGTTTCTAAATAGTTTTATTTTTGTTACAAATGTGGAATCTCTAAAATCCTTTTGTGAAGAAACTAATTTATATTCATGTTCAGTAGGAAAAATCTTTTCATTTGATACCCAATATGACCTACTTTACAAACCTGCATTTTTCAGTCCCCCTTTTTCGAGACTTCATATTAGGGGGGCAGTTATCATATCATTACCGTTTCTTTGCCCCAAGACAAATAATATAGTATCGAGTTTGAAGTAGGTATGAGCTTTAAATATTTCTCTCACAACGTAGGGTGGGGGGACAGAGGATATTCCAGAATAAAACATAAAAACTTTTACAAATTTTCGACTAGAAATGACCGCCATTTTGGTGTAAAACCCGTTTTATCTTTTGAGGACATAGTTATATTTATTTAGACCGTAAATAAATTGGTCCCGAAAGACAACTGGAAGAAGGTGTGTGTACATAAAGCCAACTGGCTTTCGCACAATAATGACACCAACTTAAATTGAGGAATTATTCGAGGGACATAATAGATTGACATTTTCGGACAGTTCCCGTGAACGGATTTTGTCCGATTTTGAGTATGTTATACGGGAAGGGATACTGGTTAGCTGTGTCCAAGAATTTTTTTTTTGTTCTGGGCATCATACTATATCTCCTTTTCTTTTACTGGACTGTATATTTTTGTTCCCTGTGGTTTACTAAAAGTCACGATGTTATCTTTGGTCTAGAATTTTGCTAATGAAGCGATGCCTAGTCTGGTTATTTCTGCTCAATATCAATTTCGGAAGTCCTACTTTAATATGTTAGTTTCAGAGGTATTCAGAGTGTTTCAAGACTTGTAGGATACTCTGTATAAGCTTATATCGGGAAATTTATTCTTATTTTATGTTCGTAACAATCATGCTGGTCATTATTATAATTTTCCAATAATATTGGTATTTAGCATAGCAACACGAAAATTAAAACAAAACTTAGAGTTTTATTTAATGGTAGTTGTGTACAGTATCTACTCACTCTGTAACGACAACAGGTAGGGAGCAACTGGTGTCAGATTTCAGTTCAGTAGCCTCGTTGTCTTTCCCAGATAGCACATTAAACTTGCAGCAAGTTTGTAACAAATGTTCACTTGTTTTCGTAAATACTAATGTTTGTACAAATGAGACGGAAAATGTTTTTTTTTATCAATCTACTTAGTTCATGAAATATGGACGATTTTTAATTTTCTTATACTATCTCTATGCAAGTCACATAGGCCTACTATTATACGTAAATAGTAAACAAGTACCATATGCAATATTTAATTTCTAATCGGATTTTTGTCTGTTTTATAAGAGTGCTTCATCAGAAATTACGTAGCTTGATCTTAAATTTTAGTGATGCATTATAGATTCAAAGGTAGTTTAATGTATTGTTTAATGCCACGGTGAAGTGATTTACAATGTATTAATGTTCTATGCATGTAAGTGAACAAAGCTGAACATCTTCTTGTGTTGTATTAGTGTTATGTTTATCCTGTTCAACTATTACCAACTTTTGATGGATCTGTAGCATTACTTTCCAACGTATGTAGTAACTACTGTCATTGCGGTATTGTATTTCGTTGCACGAATAGTTTTCCACAAGATAATAGTTGGAGATTGTCTGTGATTATCCATTTTCTCCTGCAATTTGTACTCTGCGAATGGCTTGTCTACTTAGGATCGGCACTCTTAATATAAAGATTTACAGGGAATAATATATTGTATAACTATATTCTTACTCCAGTTCAGTTTATTACTAATCTACAAACTACGGCATTTAGTAACTACCGTTGAATTTCGGGTTTATTATCTTTACGGTTGATTTCGGTATATTACTGGCTTGGTTGGCATGGTTGCACATTGATGATTGTTTGGGTTCATTGCCAGCTAATGATTTCTGAACCATGTTACAAGTTCTCTGGCGATAGTTTCTAACTTCGCTGCATTTATTGAATTGTCTTTCGTTATCGTTTAAGCCATCATTATACATTAACATGTGTAACGGTATTGGAGTTCTCATACGTCCGTCCGTATTCTGTACTGACAAATCGTATCATTACTGTCATATTCGTGTCTGGAATGTATAAACTGTTGTTTCAAATATCTAAAAAGTGTGTCATTTGTGATAATGAAAGTTGTAAACTTACAACAACCATACCCAGTATAGTCTTAATAAACACCTTTAGAAGCAAATTGTTCCTACAAAACATACTATTTGTTTAATCGTTTTACATAGCTTCCATGAGCTGTGTGCTATTAGCCAAGGTAGATTGAAAACAATCAAACGAAGTACTTCTCACACAATTGCACAAAGTTACCGCATTCAAAATTTTGTTTCCACGCAGTAAAACGCATTCTTAAATCACAAAATATGAAAATATGGTATTTTCTTTCATCCACATAGCCTATAACTTCATCCAAAAAAGTCTAGGATACATTCTCCAAAAATATGTAAGTGTAGGTCTTTTAACTCAGCTCTTTTGTAATTTGGTGAAGCTTAATAGAAATAATCAAAATATTGTAATAACGGTTTGTACATGGCTTTATTTAACTTCACACTTCTGTCTGTATGCTACAAATCTTGTAACTGAATTTTAGTCAGCATCCACTACTGCAATCAACTTGAAACTTTATACGCATACGTAGTAGTTCCGATGACAATACCGTACTCTGGAAAACTCTTCCGTTACTAAATCCACACAACCCTACGGGAGAGTTTAAAAGTTTTATTCTTCATCAATTTTAACCCACTTCCACAGCTCTAACCTATTCAAAACTTTGTAGAAGTACGTAGTTTTGAAGATAATACAACATTTTGGAAAACTCATCCCTGAGCCCATAGTCAAGTAGCCTTATATGTCGTTATTACCTGTGGGGCGCCCATATAGTAATTCATTCAATCATACCTACAAATTTAGTGATTATTTTTTAGCTATGACTGAATGTATTTTTTATGGGCATCCCACAAATTTATTTTTAAAAAACACACACACACATGAAAAATATTTTTTTGTTTATTACTGCATTATTGATTAAGGTAAATAAAATAGTTCCCGTTAATTGTTTATAAATTTTATTTTCGCAATATGTTTTGGAACGGACTCCCAAGACCTTGGAAATATGTACTTTTTTATTGAATTATATATAATTGGCACCGGTAGCGGAAACAACAAATTCGTAAACCAATTCGTTCCTATAAATCTTAATATAAAAGCCCAGAGAAGCGCATTGACAACGCTCAGTCTTTCACCGGGATTTTGAAATCTAGCAACCATACTTTGTATCCAGACCTTGGTTCGATCCTCTATGTAACTTCAATTATGGTTGAGTGTATTAATAAATGTTTCACCCTGTGAAGTTGCCAAAAATTACCAACCAGTTGTGTATCCTGAAGATGTCCTTTACAACATATTAGTTTAATACTGTGCTACTCTGCCACAATTATCAACAGACTAAAGTCATGTTGTTTCGGTATAAAAATGCAATTCATTATTCATAATTGGGACGAGTGACATAGCGATTGTTAGTAGAATTTTTAGATATTCACATTCATTTTCTCCCAACTTCAAACTCGTAAATTACTGCTCTACACAAAGTGCGCAATTCAAAGAGTATGTTACTGTCGTAGTGAAAATGTAATTGGACGTTTTTATTGATATTGCAAACCTGCTTTTCCAGCCATGTTCGCCACCGTTTTCTAAAATTCTCTCGCTACCTTTCTACCATCTGAAACCGTGAAATTAACGCTCCTAAAACACTTGTTGAATGCAAAATAACAAGTCATTCAAATGTTATTGAACGTCTAATTTTAAGACGTTTACAGCACTATAATAAGCAATATGATCTACACTTTTCACGCTTCATTGTGAAATATACTATAAATATTACGTAGAGTCTTTATCACGTGTAGCAGTTCCTTTTCAAGTTTTATCTGATGCCTTAATTAGTTGATCATTGTGCTCCAAGAAGAAAATATGTAAAATGCGAAAAGGAAAATCGAGAGACAAGGAAGAAAATGATGACGAGGACAAAGACTTGCTTTTGTTTTGGTCAAATCTGCTATAATTTTTAACAATATCCCCGGGAAACGGGTAATGTTAAACCAATTCCTCTGGAGATAGCATGCACAGCAAGTTCCTGTTCGGTTTCCTATGTGGCACGAAACTTATATTCTGCTTTATGTGGCACATGCAGTTTGTAATTATTGAACAAAAGACTTGAAGATCTAAATTCTAGCCGTCTCAGAATCAATTTATTTTTGTTTCGAAGTTGATGTAAATGATTTCAAAATCTACCCAGTTCAAACTATTAGAGACGGTCAGACTCTGAGTGCTCATACGCAAAAAAAAAAAAAAAATCTAAAATCAATTCTATTATTCTACACTATTTACAGAAAACTTCCTGTTTAAGTCTGTTCCCTGTGTTACAGAATTCTTTTAGTTTTAACACATCTAAATAATTAGCGGAACTCTGAGGGATACACACAAATTGGCTGACCGTTGTTAGCGTATTAGTACAGCATTCGTCCTGCAAAGGACCACCATATAAAATGTGGAACCAGAGATATCGTGACACACAATATGATTTGAATTTTGGTGGGGTTAGAAACCAACGTTGAAAATATTATTCCAACACTATCAAATATAACCTTCTTGCTTTAATAATTTAGTCTATCTCCTAAAGGCAGAGTCCGATTAGAGTTCAAAATATCGGATATAAGCTATAGCTAGTAATAATGGCAAAAATGCTCATCAATATACTTAAATACCAATTTGTTTGTGCATTTCCCAACATAAATTATGTATACGCACATAGATTACGTTTGAAGAAAATTATTATAACTGTTGTTTCTTTTTCTCTTGCTTGCTTTAGATAATGTTATGTTTTAGCGTTCGATGTTAATTTGTTGATTAATTTGAATACATTTTTAGGCTGAAGAAATCGTTGTTATCTTTCGAACTGGGCAAAAAGCTAAAACAATTGTAGGTTCACTTTGTTAAAAGTTAAGAAAGAGAGGCATGTCAAAGTTCCATTACATTAAAAGTTGTTCAAATATTCCGTCATTTTATACATCCTCCCCCTTAATAAGCAAAAGTAAGCAACTATCCTATCCTTAATGCATTGACTCCCAGTAAAAATAAGCAAAGGTTGAACCCCCTCCCCCCTGGGACGTAATATTTGAACGAGACTGAAGTAAACTGTATTTACCTTTGTGTTTCAATGGGCAACTGATTACAGGCACTGAAAGCAGCCACTATATGAATTCCTTGGAAAACGTTTCCCTGCATTCTCTTACAAAGTCTGAAGTCCTTTTGCATCCTGTAGAGACTAATATGTAGTCCTGCCTCTATTGTATCGTCAATATACATTCAGGTTCCATCGTTGCTATCTGTCACATACTAAATACAGTGTTACAGTTTATCTTTTGGGTCGAAAGAATAAGTGATATGGTAAAGTAGTAATAGTAGTACTACGATAGTAGAAGTAGAATATAAACTAACGTAGTACAAATTGAACACTATTGTAGTAAATAGGAACCCTAGACGATTAGTGGAGCTTAGCCGAGTACGTAACATAATAAGAGGAATCTCTAAACTCTAAAGCGCTGAGAACTGAACTTTCATTGTATCATTCAAAGAAATATTATGTACGCGATCTTCCAACATTGAAAGTTTATAATTCGTTCTGCTTTTGTTTTTACTACCATGAGATACTACCATGCTTACTACAATAAGCAAGCCTTATTTACGTTATAACACAGTCTGAGTTGCGATCTAGTTTTGATGTTTATTCGAGGATAGGACTGTGAATGATGGAAACGTTACTTACAATGTCGAGGAAGCTTTTAAGAATTGAAGCTGATGTATTGTAACCAAACGAAATGAGAAACAGCAATCTTGTTAACGTAATAATCTTACAAAAAAAGAACCCTTGTTCTCTAAAGGATATACTTCTGAGTGGTCATGCGAATTGGTTAGTCTATGAATAAAGTATTTTACTACAGTTTATTAATGGTGTTTATTTCATATTATGAAAACTTATTAAGATTGAGAAGAGTCTACTTTAGATACGTACCCGATCGTGATACGTACTATTTCTGTTGTGTAGAAGTTGATTTGCATAGACTTAACCTGAATTAATATTTACGATATCGCAGCGTATATAGATTATTTATCATTACAAATCGCAGTAAATGTTGGCACAGTTAGGAGTTTTGTTTAGATTGCGTCGTTTAGCAACAATTCTAGGAATGATTCGTATAGATGATTTACGTCTGTTTATGTTATTGAAATGGTTACATTAATTTGTGGGATTTAGAAGTAGAAGAGGATGCTTCAAGGAATAAAGCTATTTAAAAATATTTATAATAAGATGAATAAGATCAAAAGTTTGACTTCGATATTCATAAGCCTATGTCAGTATTACTTCTCGACACAATATGTATATCTAAAATTCTACTCATTAAAGATACTCATGGGAGTTTGTCATACTATAAGTATGGCAAGGCTAAGGCAAATAGTTTATATGAAACACGATATTCATATCTACAATCATGTGGCTAAGAAACGACGTGAATTGGACATGTGGTTTCACTTGTGATTAGTAATCTTGATTTTCATTTCTATAACTCTGGGATATATGGAGATTCTTCAAGCAAAACTTTCTTCGACGTGGATTTTTCCAGCGCCTGTGCAGATCAGAGAGTTGCAAATAATCAGGCTTAATGGAAGTTCCTCTGACACACAGAGCTTTTTAAATTGTCTCGACTGTTATTGAAATATTTAATTAACACGCATTTTCTAATGCTATTTTATGATTATAAAAGATAAACATTCAAATAATGAAAATAGACACAGAAAAATTTAGAGTCCCCGTGAACTAGGCTCCAACCCCCATCATCCAGTTGGGTATGCTGTCCACTATACCACGACGGCTACTCTGGTGGTACAATGGAGAGCATAACGAACCGGGAATTGGAAGATCCGGGTTCGAGTTCCGATCACGGTGGCTTTCAAATTGTATGTGTTCATTTCGATATTTACCGTATACAATGTTATTTGTGGAAAGGTTAATAATTTTTTGATTCTAATGTTTCTCTGGAATTTAGTGAGCTCCTCAAATCCTACAAAAATGGCATATGCTGCGTAACTGATTACTTGTTCTAGTTTTTCTGTAGAAATAGATTGATTGTAGAATTTCATAGGATTATTCCATAATTGAACGATCTTTCTATTTAGTTTTGGCAAAACTTAGGTTGAAGCATATGATCGGGTTGTAAAGTAATTTTTGAAAATCAGAGTGTTAAACTTTTCTCGGCTCTTCATCAAGATGACATTCAGCATCATCTTGAATTATTGCGTAGGCATTTCTTGGCCCTTCCTTGTTTTAGTGTTATCTTTCAGTTTTTTGTTCTACTTTTTATTTCTGCCCCATGTATAGCGTTGATGTAATGGGAGCTAAGAATCGTAGTAGACTAAGTCAGTCATGATTACAGACACAAACAATTTTTGAAAGAATGTGATTTAAAATGCATAATTTTCAGACAAAGTAACGTACACAGTTGGTTTAATTGTTACTCTATCGGGTGCAGAAGACGTGCATTTCATCACAAGAGAATTTGCATTTTCTTCAATGACTCTAATTTCCAGACAGATTTGACTTAGACCACTCAGCCCATATATATTTTATGAGTAATGCTGACCCAACTTATCTGTTCTTTCTTGTCTTAAGTGGTTGATTCGGACTTTCTAATTATTATTGAACATGATACAGTATGTCTTATGAAAGTTACAGTATATCAGTTCAAACTGATTGGAGACGATGACATGAACATGACATGAACATTTTACATGACATGAACATTAATTATGGTAGATATCAGTGCTTCAATAAGCACAGTCATTAATTCTACACAAAATGACAACTGATATTTTGTCACTTCTCCCTTTGCCTTGAAAGTGTCCTTAAGTCGTTTTCGCATGCTTACAATTCCTTTTGTTGCCAGTCTTCTTCATGTGTTCATATTTGCGTTACTTTTTCTATGAACTGACGTTTTCTGCTACAACGAAAAGTGCTGATTTTATTCTATATTAAATTCAATACTTCCTTTATAAGATGCAGATTTGTATGTTGCTTGGTCAATCCAATATGGTAATACCTTCATTCTTCAGATGATGCACGATTAATTTGATGTGTGGTATAGTGCTACATCTTAGATGATATGCCATCATTATTTGGAAACCAGATCCGCATTTGTTAAATTAGGTGACCTTCTAAAACAGGTTCTACTGCTCCTTTTTCATTAACCGGTCAACAATGTAGAGTTCGCCTATACATTTTACATAAATTTCACTTCAAATCATGATCTTGTCTTGATGTTGTATCACATCATTTTTTCTCTCCAAAAGCAGCTGCTCACCAATTCTTCGCCATTTTGTTGTATGCCGTTCGTGGATGTTTTGCTCCATGGATTTATCCGAAAAACAAACCTAAAGCAAAATATGCAAACATTGAAATAACTTACCGTAATTGGACCGATTTGAAAATTTCAATCAAGGTAATGTTTACGAGGCTGAAATAGTGTGGAGAAAATATATTTCTGATGTCGCAGTCAACTAAACAGTATAGAAATATAGTACTTATTTTTTACCAGTGATCTATACTCCATGGTTTAGCTTTCTCAACCAACCAGACTTTTCTTTTTCATGGCTGGTGTTAACTTGTGTTCTTTGGCTCGAGACGGACATTCATGCATGCGTCAACGGACCGCTTTTATTCTTATTTTGCATCCTGCCTCACTTAAAGTCTCTATGATAATTTTTACACTACCCTTTCTATTGCGCAAATCAATATTTTCTAAGTGTCTTTTTTATCTCGGTGTTGTTTTATTCACTCCATGACAATGTTGAAATTTCTTTGGGAAGACAGGTTCTTCAAATTCTAGTTTCTCTATCATCCTTCCTAGACTTCCGGAAAAGACATTACCCTTTTTGGCTATTTCACATTATCAGAATTCTCAATGTTGCAACATAACAGCAATTTCCCTCTTTTGGCTTGGACTTAAGTCTCTGACGTTCTCCACATTGTTGACTGGTACAATGAACGTTCCTTAAATCACTCAAAATATTATTAAAGCACTGTAACACTATCTAATAACTTCACAGTTTAGGTTCTCTACACCCTAACACAAGCCAAAGAGGTTTGAAACCGTCAATTACAGCACATATATTCACAGCAATGATTTACAAATACTACAGCAATGAAGGGTATATATTGCGAAACTATAAAAACTGGAGGCATTCCTGTTGGTTAATGCATCAACTAATACCACATTCAAATTATAGAGGTTTATTTCAATGAGTTTACAATAAGAAAGATTCTTTAAACGATTTTTGGCACATTTCAAGGTTCAAAAATCACACTAGAGCTAAACATTCCTAATTTGTTGTACAGGGATACATACAAGATGGTAAAAAGGTAGAGAAAAGGTAGTTACGTTACAGAATACAAAGACACTTGTACACAGACATCGCAAATACAATAGAAAGGCGGTAACGTTTCGTAAAATAGTTTTCATATTATAGAAGAGAAAATGGACAGAGAGGACTGGTGCTGAGTAGTCTCCATGTTACGAGTTACAACTACCCTAGCCTTCAGTCTGTCCTAAACCGCCTCAAACTGACACAGCCCATCTGTGTCACTGACTGAATCACCTGAAAGAGTTTTCCGGTCATGCCCCAAATTAATCTACCACAGATCGCCGAATCTCAACACGATTCTCATTAGAATTGGACCCATTCCGTCCCCAAACATGGCAAATACAATAGAACCAACTGCAGAACTAGCATCCTGTAAATTCTGAACCCTGGCTCACCTACCACAGTTAGAAAGAGATGGGAGCAGACGTACATCTCTATTCTTTCCGCCAGCCCTGAACCAGGCTTCAACTTTATGTAACTCTTAGCAGCGCCGTTCTCTTCTTTTCCTTCTTCGGTGATTTCTTCTTCCATTCCATTCTTCCTTCCATCTCGATTTTATTTTGCTTTATTCTCCTTTCCCCGTTTCTCTTTATTACTATTACTATTATCGTTTTCTCCCCTTTGACTATTTTTCCTTTTAATCCTTTAGGAAGCCTCTTATCCTTTAGTAGTAACCTCCGCCTTCCTTCTCTATTTTATGTTTTATCAAGCCTTTTAATCATTTTTCTGCCTCCACAACCTTGCCACTCTTTTATCCACTGCCAGTTGGCAACATGCAGCTCTTTAGCACCAGTCTTTTCTGCTTTTGCAAACATTCTGATTCTGTTTTCCTATCATGTAAACACGTTTTTACGAAATGTTGACGCTTTTTAATTGTGCTTGATGTTCGAGTACCCTGTCTTTGTATCCTGCATGTAAGTACTTTTGTACTTTTCTCTAGCTTTTTTATCATCTATCAGATAAATCTATATCTATATATCTGTCTATCGGTATGTATATTGTCGGCCTGTTTTTCTGCATCGGCTTAGAGATTTATCACAAACAATTGTGTGAGTCAGATGTACTTGGCTTATTTGTTATTCGTCAAGAACTGGGTTATATCTAGTGCTAGGTGTGTATCATAGAGAAAGTATACCCTAGTTTTAAGGTGTTTTCTCGTCAACGTATATCGATTTGTTTTTGTATGATTTTCATCTTGTGAACCCTGTCTGGAGGAATTATGAATTTCATTCAAAAAGCATCTCCACTATCTTGACATTACACCCTCTTTTGAGATCCTTGGAAAAATACATAATTTTGGAGAATCGTAACTCATGGACAGAAGAACCCGCAAACTTACAGAAACATAGGATTTTAATGATTTAAAGTGAGAGAAACCTATTTATATCATTGCGGATCCTAAGGGCATTGTATAACGACAATATGTGTTTTATTCATTTCTCTTACGCACCCTTCTCACATCCTTCTTCTGACTCACCATTTAATAAATACACCCCCTCTCCCTCATCCGACACGACTATTTATACCTGTAGCAGGAAATTCAAGTGCATTTTTGAAGAATTTTTTAAGTGTTAGTAATTGCTTTTTTCCCTATGAAGAGTGCTTTATGTATCTATGTTATATATTACAGACGTCCTAGGTGATACAACTGAAACTCTGACATTTTCAGTAATACGCATAGCTTTTATATTTTTCCTGCACATCCTTAAGTGAGGCACTACGTATATAACTTTTATCACTACAAAGGTTTTAGACATTCAAAAACTATTTTGATTCTTATATTTTATTTCTATCGTCATAACGTTATTAGGTTACCTTATTGTAGTAAATGCATTATTTCATTTCTAATTGGTACTCTGTAAATATTCTTCCCTTTTCATAGGATTATGGATTATTAGGCTAATACTCTCATTCAAATGCCCTACTTTTTTACCTTGTAGATAAAGGTTTTGAAGGAGGACGTACTGCCAATGTGGCTGTATATGAAATTGGGATACAGTATTTCAATTCGAATAGTCACTTCATAACCAAGCCAAGATCTTCACAGACAAGCCATCGAATTCTATTCCATACCCACTACTTATTACCTCATAGTAAAAGTAAGATAGTGCTAGTGCTACGGAAGAGGGTGCCGTTCCTGTTTACGTGCTGTTGTTACAAACAAGGAAATCTTCTGTGACGTTGAGACAACACAGCGTAATTGTTAGCGATATCTGTGTCCATAATTACCAAAATAAATAGTAAAAAAAGGACTCGTTACGGGACCAGTTAAGAATCAGTTGAGAACTAAGACACACAAGAGACCAGTTAGACATCACAGTATATTTCAATCATTGTCAATCTTTAGTCAAATCCATCTGTTCGTCAGACTTCCAGTCAAGTCTTCGTTATTTCTTAGAGTTGCGTTTTCCAAACTGGGGTCCACGACAAGCATCTGACTGGGTCGAAATAGCTTGACGTGTAACCAAAATTTATTTCCCGAAAATTACACCATATTATGCAGATCTCCTTTTACAAAATAATTTGAAAACAAGATATTGTTTACCAAGAACGCCAAGTTAATATCGACCTCAACAAACCGAAACCAAAGCAATAACGAAGTAAATGAACTACAACATTTAATGATCTTATATGACCATCTATCTTTAAGTTGGATTTCACTAGATGCTTGAACTAAAAAGAAAATTAATAGTTACTTCAGACTTCTGTGTCATACTGTACTAAAAATGGATCGGTGGAATAAATCTGTTCCAGTAAAGCATGCGTTACCAACGTTTAGCGAAGATGAAGAACATGACAATAAGCTTATGGGCTCATGTAGCAAAAATGATAACGTAGTGAACTATTTCCCGAATTGTTTAGAATTGGAATTTTCATTTATCGAACGAGATGGTGATCAGAAACCGCAGTGTGTTATTTGCGGTGAAGTGCTATCGAATGAGCTCATGAAACCTTCGAAATTACGAGGACGTCTTGAAATAAAACACAGTACTTCAGTGAAAAAAAGCTATTCATTATATAAAAAGAATATACTAGCAGAACCTACTCTATTACCAAAAGTAATTAAAGACGTTGCGTTACGCTCAAACAATGAAAATGCTATTTTAGCATTATACAAAATATCTCTACTGATCGCGAAAAAGAGACAGTCTCATACAATTGGTAAACACTTACTTTTTGCGGTAAGGAAGACAATGACTCGTAATTTGCTTGTCGAAGAACATTCCAAAGAACTTTCATGAGTGTCTCTCTCTAACAAAACCGTGAAGCATAATGGATGAAAACGTAAAGGACACGTTGATACAACGTTTGTAATCCAGTGAGTATTTTCCATTACAATTGCATAAAAGTACTGATATTTCGGGAAATCAGAATTTGCTAGCTTTTTTTCAATATGATCACAACAACAAAGTTCATGAGGATATTTTGTTTTGTGAAACACTGCCGTTTCATAGAATTGCAGGGACCTTGTTTAACATTCTTAATTATTTTATCCTTGAAATGGTGCTCGATCAATAGCAAGAAAACAAAAATTTCTTTTTGCGTGTCCAGCCTGTTGCGTTCTCTGCCAAATAGTCGCACTGTAGCATCCATCGGAAAGCATTGGCTATACATGGAATACCATCCAAGATGAAACTTGTTTTCAATGAATCCCTTAAAATTAAAAACTTTATTAAGGCACGTCCTCCTGAATTTTTGATGTAGTGTGTGACAAGTAGAGGTGTGAAACGAGCGGATTTCGAGCGCTCGAAACACAAAAATACCTTTACGAGCGAGCAGAGTATGATCGAACAAAATCTGCTCGTAAAAATTTGTTCGAACACTTTTGCTCGAAATCCTGGATTCGAGCGCTCGAAAATATTTCGAACGCTCGAAACAGAATCGAGCGCTCGAGACTTTTCGAGCGCTCGAAATCCTGGGATTTCCCCTTCCCCTCCGTTTATCTTGGTAAAGGACGTAATACACAATGTTGCCAACTGTGATACTATTATTCTGATCATAGTATAATTTCAACTTTATAGCTTTGATACAATAAATAATTAATTAAGTACTAAAAGACTATTATCGTGATTGCGTAGGTACTTTAACGCCAACATTTCTGGGAGCTCCAAGGGACGCTGACTACGATTCCGAGCCTAAAAATGTTAAAATTTGTAATCCAAGACCGTGGCAGCGCGAAACATCATCATTGTAAAAGATAGTCTGATGAGGAGGGGTGGGGAAAAGTTCATTACCAAGACCAAAAATATACAATTTTGAAATGTCATATTGTTAAATATCATTAGATTTTCGTGAAATATTATATGTTGGGGCTTGAATGAGCCCTGAGTCCATTGCCGAGGGCAAAAATATACACTTTTGAAATCCAACATGGCGACAGCGCGAAATATCATAATTGCTAAAGTCATCAGTTTTTCGTTAAATTTCATATGTGTGACTTCGAAGCGGTGCTGAATTAAATTCCGAAACTAAATTATTGAGTTTTGCGAAATGTCAAAATTGTTAAAAATCAGATATTCGTTCGATTCCGTTGTCAATGAGAAACCGAAAATGGCGGCAGTTTGGAATGTGATAAAATGTTCAAAATTATCAGATTTCTGTTAAATTCCATATGTGGGTGTTCTGAAGAACGCTGATTGCGAATCAGAGCCTAAAAATGTTGAGTTTTTAAATCCAATATGGCGGCAGCGCAAAATATAATAATTTTTAAAATATTTTGATTTTTGCTGAAATTTTATATCCGGGTATTTCAAGGGGCTCTAAGTTCGATTCCTGTTTCAAAAATTTTGAAATTTGAAATCCAAGAAGGCGGCAACCCGAAAAGTGATAAATTCTTTAAAATTATCAGATTTTGTAAAATTTCATAAGTGGGTGTTCCGAAAGACGCTGATTACGAATCCGAGCCCAAACATATTGATTTTTTAAGTCGAAGATGGAGGGAGCGTGAAATATTCTGATTGTTAAAAAACATTTGATTTTCGTGAAAATTTATATTTGGGGCTTTCATGGGACGCTGATTACAAATTTGAGACCAAAAATATTAAAATGTGAAATCCAAAATGGTTGTAGTGCAAAATGTCATAATCTCTAGAAATTATCCGATTTTTGTGAAATTTCATATCCGGGGCTTTCAAGGGGCCGTGAGTTTGATCCCGAGGCTAAAGTGTTTAAATTAGAAAATGAAGATGGTGGCAGCGCAAAATATTGTAATTGTTAAAAATAATCTAATTTCGTGGAATTTTTCTCGGGATTTCTGAGATTTCTGGGTTGGATTCCTAGACTAAAATGTTGAAATTAGATATTCACTCCAGTAGGACACAGACGCTTTTTGAATGATAAATTTTGTTTTAATTCGTTGATTAACAGTTATTGGTTAAAAAGTATGTTTAATTTTAATCATATTTCAACAAATGCTTGATACCCCAGTAGCACATGCAGGTTGGTCTGTTATGGGGCCTATATCGTTCTACATCGTAAATGTGGACGAAAGAGGGGCCTCGCTTGAGACCAGGTCGATCGATGTGTAATCGACATCGATTATTGATATCACTAATTTACCTATTTTCTAAAACTATATTTTGCAACGAATAAATCGATTTTTACAAACCTTTTTGTTCATAATGAATAAATTAAAATTAAAAATAGAGCATTCGTCATGGCATTATATCGATCCATGTCGTTAACCGATATCTATATTGATCAATGTCGGTCCATATGGGCAAACCGATGTTTATTCAAGCAATGGTATATCCCTCTGGTGATAAAGTATAAAATTTCATGCTGTTGTCAACACGCGGCCAGCTTTACAATGTTGTTCACAATTTAAGCATGTTAAAGTGCAGAAATAGCATGTTCTACCACGAGAAGGACCCAAAAAAATAAAGTGTTAAAGTTGATTGTTTTTCCCAAGGATTCTTTGATCACTGAAAGTAAATAGACAAACCAACAAGATTTATAGTAATATTAAGCTGGTTATCGTACGCCGTCAGAACCGGGAGACATTTTACACTTTTGTTTCGTTTGTACTGTGGAAAGTAGCGTATTTTCTCAAGCCCATGTGGTTGTTGAGATATTTTGATAAACTCTCGTATATGTGGGTCAAAATTTTGGTTTCGGACGTACTCTATGTTCTTCGTTTTATCAAATCAGAAAATTGTGCAAAGTTCTATTGAGATATATTGAAAATTGTGAATTTCAGATATTTTGACCAACCCTCGTATATATGGTTCAAAATTTTGGTTTCGTGGGTATTCTATCTTCTTCGTCTTGCCAAATTAGCAAATTGTGCAAAGTTTGTGGAGGTGTACTGAAAATTGTGAATTTGCGATATTTTTTACCAACCCTCGTATTATGGGTAACTTTTTTTCGGGCGTACTCTATGTTCTTCGTCTTGTAAAATTACTAAGTTCAGCAAAGTTTTGTTGAGAATTGTGGACTTACGATATTTTGACCAATCCTCGTATATATAGATCAAATGTTATGTTTCGGTAGTACTCTATGTTCTTCATCGTGTCAAATTGCTAAGTTGTGCGAAGTTTTGTTGAGATATGTTGACAATTGTGAATTTGCGATATTTTGACCAATCCTCGTATATATGAGTCAATTTTTTGTTTTTGGCGTACTCTTATGTTCTTCGTCTTGTCAAATTACTAAGTTGTGCGAAGTTTCGTTGAGTTATTTTGAAAATTGTGAATTTACCTTATTTTGACCAACCCTCGTATATATGGGTCAAATTTTGGTTTCGGACCTACTCTATGTTCTTCGTCTTGTCAAAATACTAAGTTGTGCGAAGTTTCATTGAGACATTTTGAAAATTGTGAATTTACCTTATTTTGACCAATTCTCGTATATATGGTTCAAAATCGTGGTTTCGTATATAGTCTATTCCAGTTCAAAGGTTTTTGTTAGATAACCCATTTTTATTATTAGGTTAGTTGGCAACACTGAACCTCCTTTAACCAGTTACAGGAAGATGAAGACAAAAGTGTAATCTAATGACGTAATTCTAGCAGGCACTCCGCTCGAAACATTCTAGAGCGCTCGAAACCTATTCACGCTCGAAGTTGCTCGAAGTGGATTTTTACCAGTTCTCCCACGTTTCGAGCGTGACTGCTTCGGGCTTCGGATTTCGAGCGCTCGAAATCCGCTCCTTGCACAGCTCTAGTGACGAGATGGGAAGTTATGAACATTTACCTTACATTCTGAGGTACGCTGGTTATCTCAAGGGCGAGTTCTGACTGGTCTATTCGTTGAAGTGAAAATTTTTCTAATTGATTCAAAACTGGAACCAAAACTAAAGGACTGCTTAAGTGTTTTTTCGTGGCTCTGGACGCTTCCTTATTTGTCAGATTTCCTCTTTTAATTTCTCATTTCTGAACACATTAAATTGAAGTCTGCAAGGCTTCAGTGACATTGTATCTTCAGTGCAATAAAAAATGAGCCCTTAATTAGAAAAATAAAAATTTGGGCTGACAGAATCGACAATACGGAATATGATTCCTCTCTCACGCTGAACGACTTTTTGCTTACAAATGAAAAATAATTTCCAAATGAAGATTGTGACAGTATGAAGATGCATTTGGTTTCTTTGGGTACCCAGTTGAGAGCTTACTTTTCGGTTTCTAACGAGAAAAACAATTGGATGAAGAAACCATTTCTAAACAATAAAAATGAGCTGTCACCAAATGAAGAAAAGTAGCTTATTGAGTTGTTCTACAATTCCACCTTGAAGGTGATCTTTGCAAGTTTGCGTTTGCAGGATTTTCGGTCACACGCTCGGTCTTTGTATCCTGATGTTTCCGAAAAAGTAATTTTACATTATATGCCTTTATAAATTACTTACTAGTGGGAGTCAAAATTTTCTGAACTTGCTTATATGAAAACTAAGTACAGAAACAGACATGAAATAGAACGTGAAATTCTCTACTTTGGAGCCAGATATGAAGAAGTTGACAGTCAGAAAACAAGCCAGTCATTACATTGAAAAGTTGTAAGTGAACAACATCGTTAGGTTTTATTATTACTACAGTTAATTCACAACTTTCAATATTGTTAGTAAACTGTAATCAATTGTACTTTTATATATTAAAACGGTATATCTTTTTAAAACTATTGATAATGTAGAAAGATCTATTGATACTGTATGCATAACGTTTTCCTTGGTTGTTGGAACAGGGGGTCGCAAATAAACTAGTAAGAAATCTAAGGATTCGCAACCTGCAAAAGGTTGGGAAACACTGTCTTAGATTATTATTTTTAAAACCATGCTATTCAGCGTTGGAGGGAACACCTATATAGAATTGTGACGCACGTCGTAGCTCAAAGAATCTAGTTTAGTTCTCCACAATAACAACCGTTTAGAGAACGATATACATGAAATTTGTCTTGGATCCAGCAGACAACAATTGGCACGTGGCTTGAATACTGCACACATTGTCGTTATACAATGGTCATATGATCCGCAAACCTATAATTAAGTCTCTTTCACTTTAAATCATTAAAGTCCTATGCTTTTGTAAGTTGCAAATTTCTCTTTCTATGAGTTACTATTCCCCAAACTTCTTAGGTCTTTTTCCAAGATCCTTAAAAGAGGGAGCAAAGTCAAAGAATATATATTGCTGTCTCATACGCTCTTGTTGCCCGGAGCTCCCGCATCTGCTCCTCTGAAAACCTACTTCAAAACTATTTCAGTGCCCTCTCTTCAGCTCTCATCTACAGTGGATATCCCAATCGCCTCAGGCGTAAACAATTGGACCGTACCTGAAATCACCCTAATTCCCCACGAAGTTCCCTCTGTTCCCAATCTTCTCACTCAATACCATCACAGGTTTCAGGCCCTCCAGAGCTCCTCAAACTGGCGCACCCCATAGTCACTGCGTCACCTGAAACTGAAAGAGCTTTCCAGTCATTCCCCAGAATAGTTTACCGCAAATCCCCGAATCTCAACAAGATTCTCACTAGAACTGGGCCAATTCCATCCTTTCCTCCTAACGCTGACTAGTGCCATAAACTCCGCTGCAGAACCTGTCCAGTATTGGATCCCAGTCTGAATTTCGAACATCTCGTCACTCACAGAACATTTTGTTTCTGACACTCCGGCGGTTGCATATCTTCCAACCTCATTTGCAACCAATGTTCCGCCTTCTGCGTTGGAGAAACAGAAACACCTCTGAAAATACCCATCTAAAACCTACGCTACTCCTTCAAATCACACCTTATGCACTTCCCCATACCTGAACACACTTCTTATCAAGGCTCCACCTTTGACAAAACCTTTCGAGTCAGCATCCTGAAAATTCTGAACCTTGACTCACCTCCCACAGTTTGGAAGAGATGGGAGCAGATGTACATCTCTATCCCTTCTGCCAACCACTAACCCGGCCTCAACTGCATGTAACTACCTGCAACGCAGTTTTTCTTCTTCTCCTCCGGTGCTTGTTCTTACATTCTCTTCTTCGTTCCGTCTCTATTTTAACTTTCAATTTCCAATATATTTTTCTTTATGCTCATTTTCTCCCATTATATCTCTATTATTATTATTAGTATTATTATTTTACCTCCCCTCCCCTCTTATTCTTTTAGGAAAACCCTCACCTAGTCCTTGTAACCTCCGCACTTCCTTCTCCATCTGGTGTTTTCTCCGACTCATCTAGTCATTTTCCCGCCTCCATAACCTGGCAACAATGTTACTCAGCATTAGTTGGTAACATGACGACTCCTGAGCAACAGTTCCGCACCACTCCTCTCTGTCCATTTTCTGGAACCAGTCCAAATCGTCCAAAAGGAAAAACATCCAGCAGGAAAATGATCCAAGGGAATATCATCCAATGTGACAAACATCCAAACGGAAAAGCATCCAAATTGAAAACCGTCCAAATTATTTGGGAACGTTCTTAAACGGGCAAATCGCCCAAATCCCTAGCGGAGGCAATAGCGATTGTTTTTACTCCTTACTCGTGCAAAACATATCACTTGTCACACTGAACCTTTAATCTTTGCCAATCGCAATCTTAAAATAAATAGCTTCTTAATTATTTATGTGTTTACCGACATATGTAGCTTGTCCAGATTTCATTTGGGCAACCTTTACAATTACACATTCAAATGTCATTTGTGTTACAAATACCTAGCTTTCATATATTTGGAGTTCATAAAATTTAATATTGCACTAAAACTTCGGGGTTTTCTTTAGACTATGTTAATTCACATTTCAGTCATAGTGATATTCATCTGAATGTGTTGAAGTTGATTGCGTAAACAAGATATATTGTAAATAAAGGAAAAGAAAGAAGTAAACCAACAAAATAAAAAAATAAAATGAAAGTATGGCCAACAGTATAAAATGAAAAATATTACTTGTTAGAAAGAATTTTAGGCATGTGTGGAAAAGTGACAAGTACCTATACAAAGTTTTGGGTACGATCACTGTTTATCTTGCTGCTTCCAATAAAGGAGTTTCATATTGAAGCTCTGATAGAAGAAATTAAACTTAAGGCAGTTTCTGTGCGTGCGATTTATTTATATAATTTACGTTTGTAAATAAGAAGTCATAGTGAAATTAAATCATAAACAAGTTTGAGAAATGGCGTCTCTCAGTGAACAATTCGTGTGAAAGGATGTACCAAGTAACTATTCTACGTACTATCAGGGCCTTTCCCTGGTGAAACTGAGAAAACTCGCTTGAAAATTACAGTCAGAATTACAAGCATAAACAAAACTTCATCTTCATCCCAGAGCTTATAAAAAAATAATATTATTTTGAACAAATAACTAAATCAGGGCAATTTATAGAATATTGATTAACAATGAGTTAAAATCTTCTCACAAGGTGTGCGGTGATTACTAAGGAATTATAGAAGCAGTTGAAAAAATCACAAAAACAAAAACAAACAGAAAAATAAAAAATAAATTCTTGCATCGAATTAAACATATTAAAGCTAGTCTGTTAAAGAAAATTTACGATCGAGAATCAATGGTATTCAAGCAAGTGTAGAAAAGTAAATATAAATCGAATGTTATTGTTGTTAAACCGAATATGTATAAAATAGAGAGAATCATTACAAACCACAAATAACTAGAATAAAACGACTTCTCAATAGCAGCTAAACAAGTAACCAGAATAACCAACTCAAGTATCAAGTAACAACCAAAAACAAAGGTCTGGTTTCAAGTCACGAGATAAAATTAATAAACCAATAAATCCAATATAAATTTTTAAAAAGAAGTCGATATTAACTTAGTATTACTAAGTGGTCAAAAAGATCAATAAGGCCACTTAAATAAGAAGGAATAAAAGCTAGTAACAAAAATGCAATTTTGCTTATCAATACTTTAACCTAAGAAGGAGCATTTCCCCCATTAATCTAAGGTGGTGCTTTAATCTCAAATAAAAGTGTAAAGGCAACATAAGCAGTAGTTAGCTACTGTAACAACTGATTTGGGCGTATGCAACAATAAGTTACATTCGCTATTGTTAGTAATAATGTTGCCACGGTAAGGGCAATTTTAAATGTTCATGCTGACCTGTAAATACTCTAAATTAAGAGCAATGGCGTCTAATAGACATGATCATATTATCGATATATTACACAATTATTTTATCATCATATTGAAGAACAATAAACACTTTTTCTTACTAAAAGGCGAATTAATCTTGTTTGTGAGGATAATAAAAAAGTCAAGCAAATTAATTCGTAAAAAGAATTTCAGCTGATAACATGAAGTAAGAACTTTGAAAAACTTCAAACAAAGATAATGTGTGGAAACAAGAACGAGGATGACCCACATAATTGCATGACTATAAAAGGGATTTCTGTATATTTTGTCGGTGAGTAAGTTTTTCAGTATCCTTTCTTACTCTTTAGTAGAATTTTCCCTCGTATATTAAGAAAACAAAAAAGATTAATGCTTAGGTTAAATGTTTTGTCGCATTTTAGGAAATATTGCATACGAAATATCCAGTCAGTATTTGTTTGGTTTTAAAAAAAACATTATGAAACTATACACATTTTGCAAGGACTTTGGATACTTCACCAGCTCGTTCAAAGCCTTTAATTAGAATTAGTGACTGAATTCACGAGGAATTGGATCCGAAATCAGTGTTCAAGAGAAGTGGTTCCTCCTATGGGAGAGTATCTAATGCACATCCGCAGCTTTTGTAAACGTCTGTCCAATAGCATAGCTTCCATCGAATATAAAAAAAACATTTCTTGAGTATCTAACAAAACAATAGCGTCTTTACTGAGCGACGTGGCTGAAATGAAAGAGTAATAGCCATTGTTTCTGAAAATTTCTTTTCCTAAAGCCAAAACAGGAATTACACAATCATGTTTATTTATGATAAACAGTATCTAAACAGCTCTGAATTTTTTAGGTAAAGGGCAGTTCAACCATGTTTTCACGTTAACTGGTTTCCCAGAAACTGAATGACATTGAGAAAATATGCATGATTTCTTAAAACCTTAACTTTTATATATGAGATATAAAAGACTGCGATAATATTTTATCATTGGAGTTGTCTAGTTTCAAATGAATACCGTGATGTTTTGTAATCGTAGTGTTCTGTGTAATCTATAAACCTATTCTATTTATACTACGTTGTAAATTGCCCTCTATACGCATCAAATCATTTGAAGGTTAAATATGAGACAGTCTCTGATCGTCTTATACAAAAAAGTAGTATTAGAGAACAATGAAAGTTAGCAGATTAATAAAGTTAAAGTATTCGCCATCTCTCACTTGCAGACAAAAGTTATTTTGGTAGTTACGAGAAGCAACAATAAATTATTATTCGAGAAAAATAAAGAATTACGATTTAGAATTTAGTTTCATATTTCAGAGGTTCAAAAGCCAGTGCACCAAAGCAGGAGCCAATGAGGTTCAAAGTTTTAATGAAATAACATATTATAAGTAGAATTTTAAACATTTACATGTGAATATATTGATATGTTGCACCCACATGTGTGTTTGTAGAAGATTCACAAGACAAGAATATTCTGTCTTGTATGGAAGATAAGGTTAACTGGAGTTTTTCTAAATTTTCACTGGCATCCAGGCATATATCTAGAAGTTTCGTTCTGAAAGGATCCACGGGTTTTGGTGGAAGTCCAATGTGTGTCTTAATACGAAATGTGTTTAATTATGCGTAAAATAATACTAATGCTTCACAAAAGTTTGAATTTCGAGGAGTTTAGGCCCCCCAACACTCCTAAATACGTATCTGCTTACATTCCTTTGCGTCTAAGTCCCTCATTTTATACATTTTATTACCTATTATCAGCTCATATTCCAGCCACTTTCTGAATCCGGCAGTGGAAAATTTTTTTTACAGAATTCTATCACTTCCTCTTCAATACTTCATACTGAACTTATTTCCACTGTTCTGTTCTTTTCACATTTTTTACTTATTATTATTCCTTAGTTGCCATGTTGTATGTTCCTTTTTGTCTCCACGAATTGCTCTCGTTTAATAAGATGCATTTTCGGAAGAAGGGTACACATCATATACCAGGTCGTAAAGTATGTTTCCTCCACTCTTCATCTTGTTATTATCGGTTCGTAATAAGATAGTAATTTAACACCATTTACCAGTGAAAACTCATATATCTGCGAAACAGAGCCTCCGCAGGGCACGAAAAACCGAAAGTGCTACTCTGCTAGGAGTCTTATCTAGTTATCATTCCACTATTCCTGAAAACAAAATGGTTGGCTTGAAGTCAATTCGAACGGAACACAAACACCTTCGCCACTACATCAGGTTGCTTCGTTCATAGGAGCAGTAGAAGCAACAACAACAATTACAACAATAACTACTACTGGTTATTATTATTATTATTATTGTCACCACCCTTCTTATTTCCGATGTTCTATTTTCAATTCATTTTTCAGACTTGAAATCACGATTTGAAATAGAAGCGAACATACTATTGGATAAGTACATCCTTACTTTCAAATCTAACTTTTAACAATATACTCACGAGATCATCTCAATGTTAAGGTAATAAACAACAATAGGGAGCCAGAAGGTAAGTACCATGAAAGTATTTTTTTATTTATTACTTTGTTCTTAACTTTGTAGGACCGAATCAACTTATTTTCTTAACTTATTGGTAAAAGAACAGCTGGCGATATGTTTGTTTGATTTGAGATGAACGTCTTCAGAGTCTTGAACGTGGGAGAATTTAGTGAGGGTTATATAAAACCCTTTTCTCTTAAAATATTGTTTGTTTTTATTTGGAATGGCAGGAAGAATGTTCTTATAATCTAATAAAATGTATACGTTGAGATGACAAAAGCTTCATGTCTAAGTTCAGTTGTCCAATTAAGAAGTCAAGTCCTATCATCCATGGAAAGGATGGTAAAGAGTGTGATCTCCTAGCTATACATAGCTATAGGACGGCGAAAAAAAAAAAGATGAGGACGTTAAAGAAAAAGAACAAACAAATAATGGGAATATAAAGGACATAGAAACGATTTTCTAAACTCGCACATACAAGGATGATTTGACTAGAGAGAGCTACGATTATATGGCTACCAAGATCTTCCTTGTTACTAACATTATCTCAGGGCTATGTGCTGTAAATGGAACAAGAATTGGTAGGCTACGTACTAATTCTTGATGTTTAAAGCATAAGATATCAAAGGAAGCATTATGATGTTATTATTGGTACATTTCATAATGATGTCAACTAAAGTGAAAAAATAGACTTTAATTTTGCAACGGAAGATCAAAAAATGTAATTTTAACAGATGAACGGTTGCTAAAATAGAATCAGGCCGAAAATTGAAACAACTTCTTCATTGAAACGAGTGTGATGTAGATTGAACAGTTGTCAATTTTTATGGAATTGAGCATTATCTAGTTGAAATGTAATAATCACACTACAAATTAACGTAGGAATTAACTGTTTGTTTCATTTATTTTGAGCTATACATATCAGAAATTAATATTACGTCCTTGTTTAACTTACTTGTTTGCTATTTTTGTTTGTTGTTGTAATAAGCTATTTTCTCTGTTCTTACAACCGTTGTCATAAATAGTACTGTCATTTATCGTATTTCGAAATAGCTAACATTCGTCATATTCTGATTATGAAATTCAAGCTATGTGAGCGAGTTTGACTCCACCTAACAGAAAATATTTGTACTACTGTTAACAAGATGGGCAACCAACGAATCGAGAAAAAAATGGGTGAAACGCTTGTTTCTTGAGTTACCATGAGAGTGGTTGAATCAAATTACGTACTGTGGAGCAATTATAAAGAAATTTAACACGAATATTGTATCGTCTCTGGGATGCATATAAAGGTTACCAGTTTTCCGATAAACCAGTATTAATATCTTCTTTCTTCTAAATTAGTTGCAGAATTTTCGACTTCGATTGAAATTCATGGCGTCAAATGAGGAGTCTGTTTCAAGAAGCCAGACTTTAGTAGTTTGCTGGGAGTAATTCTCGCATTGACATTAGTATATTAATAGTCATTAACTTTAAGTATTATTGCTGATAGCCTTTTAATAATTTTGATATAATTGGTAAAAGGAAGTGTAAATTAAGGCGGATCAGATCCCAGATTTGGGGAAAGAGAAGAAAGCAAATACTTTAAAAAGAATGGGGCTGTTCCACTTCTTGCAACAGCTAGTTAAGTATAGGTAATTAAAATCTACAGTCTAATAAATCCCAATTTTGGTGTTAACGAACTTGGTACTTTCTATATCATCCGAGTGATCGTTTGCCAAAATGTTGCCATACGTTGGTGCAATAATTGCAAGTCCTATTCAGTTTTATAGTTGCAAGTATAGTCCTGTCTGTTCAAAGTAGCCAAGATAGTTACAAAATGTTAGAAAATATTAAAAGGTAAGAAATTGAATATTCTCGGAATATTCCACGAGTCTATCTGCACCACAAAGCTATTACGTATCGAAGTATGATGTTTTTGATCAAGTATTTTGTTTATATATTTTATTGTAAGGTATTTCGACGAAATATGTTACTATATCTACAAAACATATTTAATTTTCTTTTCGATTATAGAACAAATATTAAAAAATAAGTCTCAGTATAATGAACGAATATATTATTGGCGTGTTATCTCATCGTCACCCATAACAGTTTGTCTTCGTTCACGAGATAATAAGCTATCGAAGCTACTTTCGTCATTTCACTATTTTCGCTCAAAATTACTTCTGATGATTGCAAGAAAGTGAATGAATTGTTACATCAAACTGGAAAGTTTTTGATGTCCTTAAATTATAACACGCCTCCAAACTTTATGATTAAGAAAATTATATTCTATTTACAAAATAATGTTATTTGAAAGTGAATGTCATTTACTTCAATTTCTTTTCATGTTTAGCCAGACTTGAGACGGTTTCACGACTAAGCTCTTACAGATAATCTCTTCTTTCCAACCAAAGTTTTACCTTCTAGAAACAGCATGCCTGTATTTTTGTAGGCGTAATAAATAGGTGTGGATAAGAACAAGCAGAGATAAATGTCTATCAGACAATATTATTGTTACTTTCAAATTTATTTTCTGAAGTAATATTGTCTCCATATTTTCTGTAGGCAGCCTGGGTCTTCTCATCCAGTCGTGTCTATCATTACGTATCGATAGTTAAGATAAGGAAAAATAGCTTGCAGAGTGTGTGGAATATATATATATATATACGTATATATATTTAAGTTTGAGTAGCATCCCTGAAAGTACTAAATTGTCTCTAAGTGAGCGCATACCTCACCACTACACTGAATATTTACTAGAAATGCATTCACGTCGTTTTTATATTATTTTGAAGTGACAGTTTACAGATGCCATGACTCGAGAATAGTGTATGTGTATTTCTATGCCCTCATAATTTTATGTACGACACGTGTTCAAATTTTACATAAATTGAACTTAGATTTTTTTAAAAAATATTTCTTTATGTTACCGGTACCCTAAAGTCTTGACCGATATTGAAAACAGTTCAATTTAGAAAAAAAATGAACGTAATGTATCTTGTTGGAGTCAAAGGGTCTTACGTTTATTTTTTAATTTTATTACTGGTCAGTTTAAAACCAAGAATGGTCCTGAATATAACAAACTGTGAGGTAGGTTAGAGTGCAATATACACCAACAAAATGTTGTTCATTCTAGTTAAAGATGTTTCCAAAGCTCACATTTTAATGTTAGTCATCTTTCTCAGAAACAATTATTTCACAAACACGAAAAGAACATTTAGTTAAAAATGATTATCTAAAATCTGCCTTCAATTTACTTTCATATTTCATGCTGGAGAATCCATTGCGTAAATTCTATAGCTATGCAACATAGTTCTGTCTAGTTACTTTGTTTCATGTGTTTGTTTCTAATGGTTTCCAGTTTAAAACAAAATAAGTATATATAATTTCAAGTACAATGGTAAGCATTTTGTTCATCCACTGCTTTAACCATGGAAATAGACGAGGAAAACTATTTCCACTGGAGAGGTAGAAGAGACAACACTACTCCAACTGAGGTTCATTTGAAGGCAAGAAGGAGACAAGAAGGAATCAACACTAGCAGAAATTACGCACAACTTCAATATTGTAAGTACAGTGTATTTTCTTCTTTACGTGAAATCTGATCATGCAAAGCTTGACAACGGAACTAAATAAGAATCAAGATAATGCAACAGAATACATTAATTTTTTGTTTCTGTTTTGGAATAACAAATATCTTTTACTTATTTTTGTTTGCAAACTACAAATCCACCTTTGAATTATCCCCTTCCACATGAATCCATTTTTCTCTTCTTAAATTAGTCTTCATCATTATTTCTTCTCATATTTCATCGTATCACTTATTATTATCATTAGCATTCTGTCAATAGTAACAAGACCTTCAATGCAAGTTAAGACCTGTTCTTCGATTTTCATTGTATTTTTCTCATTAATACTTTCGATTTGTTACTCGTTTTCTACATCTTCCTCCTTTATTTTCAACTATCAATTATCTTCTTTAATAGTTACATGTACTTCATATTTCCCTTCCCTTTATATCCTTTCTGTATTTCTGAGTTCACACAATTTAACTACGTAATTCCTCATTTTCCATTTAACCTTTAACTAATTATGTCTTTCACTCGTTTCTAGCTCTTATTCACGCTTGTTATTTAATCCGCGTTTGCAATGATAGCATAGACATTTGGGAGTTGCGTTGCTTAATTGAAAACTAATGGATTATTCTGAAAACAATTCTTAGTCTTTACTCTGTATGTTATGGTTCTTTTTTTATATTTCTGTAGCTCGGAAGTAAACTGTACTACATCACTTTCTTGCCAAGCTCGACCTCAGTAAACAGTTTTGTACACTTGAGCATGCTCTTTCTGGTGGTGTACATAACTATGTCATTCTTTTGTACAACAATTACCAATTGATAACACTATATCAAAACATGTGAAATAGCGTGCTCAAATTGACATGACTATAAACAGAACTCGAATTTTGCGAAAAGTGGCATAGTGTAGTTTACCTCCGAGGTTCTTATAAAATAATAATTCTGTGGCACAGTGCATGAGGCCCATAACCCTCATTTTCGTTTTTTTAAGAAAATGAGATAATGTCACGAAAGTAATGCCAAACATATCGTATATCATCCCCCAAATTTTGATAATTCAAGCAATACGATGTAAGTAATTACGCCCAGGTAACAGAAACGAAACAGAGCAGACAGTGTTATTCTTGTGGATGTCAATGAAAGAAAAAAACTTGTTTTCCCAACAGCTTTATTGAGGGTTATGGATTTTATGCACGGTGCCACAGAATTGGTCAATGGGAAGCAGCAGCATTTCAAATTACGTACAATTTATAAATATTAACATTTTATTCTATTTTTCTAATGAAAAGCAATTTTTGAGACTTAATCATATCAAATCATCAACAATTTCTAAAATGTTGAAGTTATATCTTAGTCATAGTGCGATGGTTGCGTAGGAGTATTTCTTAGTGGAGTAGGAATTTGACTCTTGAGTATGAAAGTAGATAGATGTATTATTAGATATTACGCATTAGATATACTTAATTCTTATCAAGTAATAGATTTGTATATTACATTCTAGTCATTAGGTATGTAATGACCAATATTTTAAAAAAAATATATTTGAAACTTATATTCTAAGAAATTTAATGTGAAAGAAGCACACTCGTTCTTCCATTAAAATTTTCTGAATTCGTATATTTTTGTTACTATCTCAGTACAGTATACAAATATGAACTGATATTTCGGTACTTGAGTGTTAAAGAAACTCTACAAATTTTCCATAGCGTTACAATGAAGTTACGTTTCTATGGAACCCAAATCCTGATCTGTTCATTTGTGAGAAAGAAACAATGTCTTTAAACGTATGTGCAAAACATCGAGCGATCAATTAGATCTGCTAAAAATCGATTCTCTTAAACTTAACTAATACATAAATGATGAGCTCTGTAACATAACTTGGTTGTCTTTCTTAGTCCACCCTACCCCGAAGCTGTAAAAATGAAAGGCATCTAAATTTCGTGTATCGTTTATTTAATATATAACATAAGAGAGAGAGAAAATCGTGGTTAATTTAGTGTAAGTACTACATGTAGAAAGCTGGCCATGTTCTTGTTTTACATGTGTTTCTCATTTCATTCATTTTGCTTCTCACCTTAAAAAATATTGACTTTACGAAAACTAAGGGCCAATTACTATACAATTGTAAAGTTGAAATTACAATGAATATAAAAAAGAAATTAAGCAGCGAGTTTGAGGGATTCATTACTAATTCATATCAGATATTAATTGCTCCTACAAGAATAATATAGGTGATCTTAAATAATATAATGAAAATAATTGAATATTAAAGTCCTTAATTGACTTTTCGATTACAATGAAAGATTACATGGATCAAAATACAGCGATGCTCCTTAACTTAACTCATACAGTAAATTGCTCCGAATTGATAATGGAATTCTTCCATTTCTTTCACATTAAATCAGATGTGTAAGTAATATGTAACAAATATTATTGTGTGTGGTATTCATATTCCTCTTGTTCCGTTTACATTGCAGAACGCCGAAAGAGTTGGTTTAAATTCATTGATCTTCTTACGTCGTAGGTGAGTTTATATATTTTCATGCACGCTATAATGAAGTTTAGTTTTCCTTTCCTATTGTGTTTGAACTAAAGTTTTAACTATAGAATTAAAGAAGAGTTTAAAAATCTCGGCTGAGTTTTAGAGGTATCATGTACAACTAGGGAAGAAAGAGATCGGAGAGGGCTGCAATTTGTGGCTGTCAACCAAGCCGTAAAAACACTTAAGTGAAACAGAGATATGTCCAAGAAAGGTAAAGAGGCAAGATATGACTCACACTTTTTGCCAGTAGTGATAAATGAATCGAACGATGAAAAAGAGACACGTAAGTGTAGAAAAGATTCCCGAGACGTAATGGATCTGATCAGAAATGGTGAAATACGAAAGAGGCTGGATGTAGAATGATTATAAGAAAGAATAGAAAGAAGCTGGCGTAAATGGAATGGACATGTTAAGAGGATGAATGGTGAAAGTTATCAATGAAGGTACTAGAGTGGGAAATGGATGGAAAAGAGACAAAAAAAAAGATCAATATAAAGGTGAAAAGGGGAGTGGTAGACAGTTATAAACAGAAGATAGGAATGGAAAAACGAAGAAGAATTGGAACTGTTGAAGTGTAAAAGAAAATATAAAACAGCGTAGAAGAATGATTATGATGGCAAAATTATCCTCTACCATCCTCTGAACTGAGAACAGTTGATCTATTCTTCAGTGCTGAGAGCCAAAACAGCTTTTTAATAGTTCTATTCAGTTTGTCTCCCGACAACAATTTCTCCCTGTTTCATGTATCCTCAGATTACTTCCTTGGCTTTAAAAGCCATGTAGGCTATTACCCTTTTTTAACTTTTATGCTTCAAAAATATGTTTCCGTGAGGACGTTTATGTTAATTAATTTAACAAAGTTCTCTAATTTTTCTATCTTTCTCTAAATAAAATATTCTCAGTGCAGATTCAAATTTTTCTTCTCATCTACTTGCCTCATCTATGAAAGTAAAGTATTTTCACTGAATTCCCTCTCCTCCCTCAAATAATTGATTTGGGATTCTTCTCTCTCTGTATCTACACCTACATTTTACCACGTTGTCCTTTCCACATTCATAGAATATCTTTCCTTGGTTTCAAAGTTTCCGATTTTTTCTAACGTTTTAATTTACCTGTTTCATAATCTTATTCAAATAAGGATAATATTAGGTAACCAAATGTAAATGCTTTTGGAATGATGATATTAAATTTTCTATTGGAATAAATGTCGAAATACAGTACTGAGAAATTTCCAACTGAGACATAAACCTAGTATTCCCGTGAATAAATAATGAGTTTTCCACCTTTTAATAATCATTTCTTTACAGACCATTTATCTGACCTTTTCCTCTAATCTTACTTCACTTCTTACCTCTTCATTCTTTTTGTAAGGCTTCTTGAAAATCAAAATATTAGATACAGCAAATATTCATAATCCATTGTTACTGTTATCTATGTTTTGAATTAATACATTTTAATACATCGGATTGTATATGTCAGATTATTTTAAGAATCCTATTTTCTTTTAAGAAAACGTGTTTGAAACTATTCAGAACTATTCTATAAATATAGAACTTACTATAAATAAATTTATAACTGAAATGTTAATTTCTTTTTGGTTATAGGAAGTACAAGAAGAGTCTGTAATCTATATGACTGAAATATGTTCCTAGATTTTGTTGTATTCATTTACAAGTTCTCTCTCATGAAATAATAAACAACATTCTTTCTAAAGAAATTTTAAAGTTGCAGCTTTATCACGAAAGTATATATTTGGCAACAATGTTGCCACACAACAATAGGATGTTTACTATTAGTCTCTAGATACATACACTGATGGGTATGGAAAGTTAGTTATCGCTTCTAACTAAGGAACCCAAATCGAGAATGAAGAGAGGGGAATTCTTCTAATAGGATCTTATTTTCCTCCAAACATTAATTTTCACTTTAGCTTTCTCAGTCTTCGAAAACCTTAGCCTCTCCTCTATGTATTTTAGAACACAATTTGCAGTCACAGGTAAACTCTCACTTTTTGCCCTTTAAGTCAAATCACATATTTTGCCTGTCTTCATCATCATCAACGTCATATTCAGCCGTTTTCTATCCACTGTTGGATGAAGGCCTCCCCACTTTCTTTCCACATATGTCGGTCTGCTGCTATCTTCATCCATGTAGCTCCTGAAAAACGCTTGAATTCATCTACCCATCTTGCACTTGGATG
The DNA here is from genome assembly GCA_022664845.1 of Lepisma saccharinum. Lineage (NCBI taxonomy): Eukaryota > Metazoa > Arthropoda > Insecta > Zygentoma > Lepismatidae > Lepisma > Lepisma saccharinum. The sequence continues at coordinate 71,949 of JAGDQP010000586.1, read as the reverse complement.
TCGTCTCGGTCATTTCTTTTCTCTAGAAATCCAATGTAGTACATTTGTCGTCCATCTTCCATCTGTTCGTCTAGCTATGCGACCTTCCCTTCTCCACTTCATCTTCTTCGCAGTCTCGATTACATCCTCTGCCTTTGTTTGTGCGCGAATCCATTCATTTGTCTTCCTGTCTCTCCTAGTTATTCCTAGCATGTATCTCTCCATTGCTCTTAGTGTGACTCATAATCTTTGAGTCGTTTGTGCATTCAATGTCCAAGTTTCACAACCGTACATAATCACCGGTAAAACACATTGTTTATACTCTTCAGACACATTGGTAATTTGCTTTTGAAAATAAAGTGTAGTCTTCCAAACGAGCACCACACCATTTTACATCTTCTATTTATTTCATCGGTCAACTTGGCATTCGATGTTTTAAGCTGCCCTAGGTAAACATACTCATCAACTATGCTTATTGTCTCTCCGTTAATCTGTATTTCATTCTTTGCAACATGTTGGTAGTACATTACTTTAGGTTTAATTAAATTCATTTTATGACCTATTTTCGAACTCCCATTACACCTCTTCCATCCTGTTTGTAGTTATTCTGCACTTGAAGCAAACAGGACTATACCATCAGCGAATCGTACGTGATGAAGATATTCGCCATTAATTTTTATTTCAACCTCATCCCAGTTTAAAATTTGGAACACTCTCTCCAGGACCGCACAAAGAAATTGAATCTCCTTGCCTTACTCCCTTTCCAACTTTACAAATTTCACTTTCTTGATGCAGATGTAGCATTCGAGTAGATATTTCGCAGTAACGTGATGTATGCACTTTCGATGCCTTCATGTTCACGTGATTTAAGTACTCCTGTCAAGGAGGCCTAATCGAAAGCTTTTTCAAAATCTGTGAGTCCCAAACATAGTGGAAATTCATATTCATTAGTCCTTTCCATAACTTCATTAAATGCTTGTATGTGGTCAATTGTTCTAAATCCACGACGAAATCAGGCTTGTTCCCAACCCTGGTTAAAATCTAATTCTCGTTCAATACGTTTCAAAATAACTTTGGTGAACATTTTGTATAGAACTGACAGTAAACTAATTGGTCTGTAGTTTTCTACGCGTTCTTTGTCCCCTTTCTTGTACAATAAATTAATAATAGCATTATTCCAACTTGATGGTATTTCTCTCTCTCTCAGGAAAATCCAGAATAATTTAGCAAGTTCCTCTTTCATCTTTTCACCGTCTCATTTAAACACCTCCGCTATTAGTCCATCTTCTTCTGGCGATTTTCCGTTCTTCATCCCTCAAAGTACTTTATGCACTTATTCTTTCACTACGTCTGGGACTTCTACATCATTTTCTTCTGAGTCTTCATTTCCTAGTTCTTCCTCGGAGTAGTACAATTCTCTGTAGAAATTTTCAAATATTTTTATAATTTCCTCCTTATTTCGTGTTAAGGTCCCGTCTGGTTTCTTAAATGCAATTATTTGCTTTTTCCCTATCATGAGCTGCTGTTTGGTTTTCTTCAGGATCTTGTTTTCCTCGACTGTATTTCTAACAAGATTTTCGTTATATCTTCGTACATCCTCTCTTATTCTTTTCCTTATGGTTTGATTTAGTTCTATGTACTGAACCCTCTTTATGTAACATTCCTCTTCTTTCATTTCCCTTCTTTTCTTCATCAAGAGTTTATTTTCTTCTAAGCTTCTGCTCTTTTTTTCTTTTTGATGCCTGCTATTTCCTTAGGTGTTTTTCTTATTATATCAGTTAGTATTTTATTTCTACTATCGATGTCTTCTTCATCCTCTAACTCTTCCAAGGTGCTGAATCTGTTTCTTAGTTCTATTTCGAACGTCTGTCTCAGTTTTCCTAGATTTTCCAGATCTAAAACTGTTTTTCTTTCTCTGATAAGCTTCTTTCTTTCAAGTCTAGTATTTAGTTTCAGCTTACACCTCACCAGTTCACGTCGGTATCCTTACATATTTTTCTCAGTCTCACCGAGTAAATACCAGAATTTTATTTTTAATAGACGTCTTGACTGCTACCTAAGTTATATGGCTGCGGTAAAATGTAAGACGAGATAGCTAGAATCATAAAAGGCCAGAAATACAATGTTTCTTTGCAGTGTAATACTAAGAAATGTCCTGGGAAACCTAATTCATTATGGTCAGCATATACAGAACACGACGTGTTACGCGAGCCAGGTGTTGATTAGAAAGAAAGAATCTTTGGTACTAGATCATTGGGACTAAGTCAACAGTTCTTATTTTTTTAATCAAAGAAAACATTATATTGTCTGTTAACACTTTCATGGAAAGGCATCGGATCATGCTTTCTTTTTTTTCCAATGTATAGAATGATTTTAGTTTGTATTTTTAGAATTGCCTTAACTTTCGGAAATTAACTATCTTAAACACTTTAATATCTCTTTGTCTGTTAACTAAACTGCCTAATATAATGCGATACATAAAATTAAATATTCTGATCGTGTAAATAAATTTTACATTTGACATGTTTTGTTTCAGTTGGAGAAGTTAAATCGCAGGAGACGGCGGGAAGATCACTGAATATAAACTGACACGACGAGACTACAACGCCGATGGATGAGGTGAGATTGTTTCCAGAGTTTCATATTGACATTTGATTTTCTTAAGAGTAGGATATGGCTTAAGAGGATGAAGTATTTATTGAATTGGTAAAGTGTTTTCTTAAGGAAAGAAGTTCTTGTAAATAACAAACATAAAATGAAATTGTTAATAAAATATATCTTGCATATTACACAACCTCGAAAGTATACGGTTAAAACTAAAGTATAGTTGAGCGCAATGCGAGTCTTCAGCCAAAATTGTAGAAGTGAGGAAGTATGCTGCGAATTGGAAGGCGATTAGCAATAGCGATCCAAATTCAAATCGTGAACTTAGTTAATTGATCACATATGGAAACATGCTTAAGGGAGATGGCACTTGGTTTAACTGCCTCTAGATGGCAGCACACTTTAGCCGTGGTATGACCGTTTAAAATCCCACCATAACGTACTGGCAGACTATATAAGATAAACGAAAAAGTGCGGAAACCAAATACAAAGTTTCTAGAACTGGACCTACAGGACAAATAAAATAATCATATGAGTTAGAAAGCAAGGCGTACCGTGTAATCTCTGAGGGTGGTTGTTGTACAAGAAACAATAATAAAAATATATTAATACGGCAAATAGTGATCCTTGAACTATCAAATCTTACTCTATTCAAGATCCTTTACTTGCAATTTTATCGATAATATTAACATGCAAAACATAATCACTCTATAATTTTCTTTTTGTCACTGTAAGTGCATGTCGATTCTACCTGATGTAAGGTGACTTAATGTGTTTATGACTGATAAATAGTGCGTAATAAGTCAACAATTGTTCTCATGGAACCAAATATTTATTCGACACATCTCTCCCTTATTTATCATATTCATAACTACTTATCACAGCTGGTATATACTACAGTGACTCCACCCAAACAACACATAAATATCTGATTAGAACACCAATTTATTACTCTAATGTGGTCGCTTTACCACTTTTCTTAAATTATTTCCGTTCCTAGTTGCCTGTTACATCAATTCCTATTCTTCGTAAAGCCTATTTCAATTTCCATATATTTATATTTCTTGATAAAGCTCCAATGTTCGAATGGGTATTAACTACGTCACTTCTTTCATTATTTTACAACCATGTTGCCACCGACTCGTGTTTCTACACTGTGTATAATAGTCGTGAGTAGCAACCGTAACTATATTCTTAGATTCGCTTTAGTTTACAACTTTGACTATCGTAGAATAATGCACGTCATTTTCTGTAGGATATTACACAGCTATATCCGTTTGTGTATCTGTTAGTAACAATATACGTGAATCCAGACTTCTTCCCAAAAGACATAATTTGAAAGTGAAACAACTGATTTTCTTTTCTTTATTTTGCACTTTTAGATGTTTATGAGTTAATCCCATCAAAATTCGCAGAGATGAAAACCATGAGCAAGGAGACTACTTTTAGGAAAGCTATCGGGAAGGTAGTAACCTTCATTCAATGTATCATGTGGGCATTTACCTTCTGAAAATAAGAATATCCTGAAGACTATCAGTTCGAGTGTGCAATAGTCAAACATGAGTCGCGTTCTAATGCTGAAACGCAACTTGTCCACTTGGATATCAGGACAAAGTATTTCGCTTTAATCTACGAATCCCCCCACAAGTCAAGTTACTAAAATAACTAAAATAATAACACTTCAAAAGCATATTCTAACATGCTATCCATAATTAAAATTCATCTTAAAATAAAAACTGTGATCGCATCTCGAGATCTGCATTTCTTTGCAGTTCTTTGCATTTATATAAAAAGAAACCTACAATTTACTGTAAAACTACAGTATGTCAGTTTAAAAAAAATGTTCATTTCTCCCTGTATTCCATTTAGCCAAAGACTAAAGGAAATGTTTCATATGATCTTATTGAATAACAGTAAAGATCACAAGAATATCAAAACTCAAATATGAAAATAGTAATTCACTGATCGCCTGCAAGTTATCTCTGATAAAGTGCAAAGGTCTATCAGTAAATTATCTTACCCTGAAAAGGAGGGGTTGAACTGAATTCGTGGACTATCCTAGTGTGTTATCCCATGTCGTGTCAATTGAAAATCTGAATTGAAAAACATCCCAAGTCCACCAGAGTATATTTTTCAGGAGGAACGAAAGAGAGTTCAAGGACTTCGTATGTTATCCTATTCAGAGGAAATTATTTTGTATTAGAAAAGGGTTTCTGTTGTGGGATTAGGATGTAATATTTGTGCAAGTTTATAGCCCTTGGAACATAGATACCGACAAACAGAAACAATGAAAATACGAACAAAGTGTACTTGGGATGCTTTTCAATTCAGGTCTTCAATTAATCTTTCCATTTTTGAGTGATATTTTATACACATTCAATTCAAATTAAAGATGAAAATTTTGTAAGTCTCAAATCAGTTACGGAATTCGGAGCACTTAGCATTCAGGAATATTTTGAAATTCTGGCTTAATGTCTACTATTGTTGAATGAGTAAACGACTGAAATATCGAGATCTGTGTATATATACATATATATTTATTCAGAAGAAAGAAAAACTGTTCATGCACACATTATTTTGTTTTTTTCACATACTTTGATCATAGTCAGTGTATTGTAAGAGAAGTATTCGAGTATAATTTGTTTCTTATTTGTATCATTCCTACGGAGTTCATTAATAAGTGAGTATAGTGTACTTAATGATGACCCGTGGAAGTTCAGAGAAAAGTAATTTTGTGTTAGGTTTCGGAAATTTGTTATTAAAGATTTGAAAACTACTAACGTGAGGAATATCATACTTATGATTGTTCACAATCCAGAAAAGAATGAAGTTAAAGAGTTCTACACAGATAGTTATTCCAGGAATTATGGCATGTCAATGTATATAGTGGGAGCATACATAGCCTTCGGTTTTTCTATCGTCAAGTGAGCGAACCGTGCAACATTTGGTAGATAGCGCTGTGCACATCAAGATCCACAAAATATTTGGTATTGGTAATAATTCCACTAATAATAGTCCGTCTTCCTCTTGTCGAGTGAAGGATCCATGGGAAATATGGTATAGATTGGTTCAACTTACGGTATGAATTTGAGATCCTATGAGATATTTGGTAGTAATCCATAGATTGTTGCATATTGGTGTATATATTAGGAGAGACAGTATTATGATCCACGTAGGTCAACTCAACCCATGCAGAATTTTGTTCATTTAGTCGAAATATGTGGTTTTGTATGATTGATAAGCATATATATTTATATATACATATTCACAAAATTTATTGTTTATTTAATAGATTCGAAAGATTTGAAGGTAAAAGGTCATTTCTTTTCTTTTCGTTACAGGTCTTCGAGAAGTAGCCAGAATCGCCTAATATAAGCATTCATCCTGTTTTTTGCTTGTCAATAAGACCGTTTTCCTGTCTCGTTGGGTTTTATTTCTTAATGTTAGAACACTAGAATGTAAGCTGCAAGGAAGAAGAGGACCCTGCCGGCGAAGGAAGATGACGGTAAAGTTATATTTTTAATTTCTTAAAATGGTTTATTTAATTAATATTATTATTTGTAAAAATGTTGTTCTATTCTAATGTAAGCTATCTCCTAAATGTTGCTCACCCTCTGGTGTTAGAGGTCGTTGGATCGATTCCTACTCATGCCACATGGTTTTGTGGTGGACACACGACAACTTTCTTCATTCCACCAATTCATCATCATCCATCCGGCCACAGCCACAGTTGCCTAAAAGCCTTAAAAATTAAATTTAAAATTAAAATTCTTCTAAGTGTTTTCCTGATAGCAAATAACATAACATTTATCTCATTTGTGTTGTAATAATTTCTGAAGTCTTTTTGGGTTGTATATATCTATATTCCGTAAGTGGAGATGCGTCAGTAATCCTTCTTGAGGCCATGTGAATGCTGTTCTGATAATGGAATACTGAGAATCATACATAGTATGTCAAGTGTAGTGATTACAGGCATAATATATTTTTTTCGAAGGCATTCTGAAACACGTTAATTTTGAATCGAAATAACGTACACAATTAGAGTATTTTTAACTTTAGCCGCTTCTAAATGAAAATGTCAAAATATGAGCAGTTAGTCGCATTTTCTTCTGTAGCCCATCATTTTCACAGTTGCTGACTTACACTTTTATGATCCATAGTAGCCAATAGTGGCCAATACATAAGTGTGACAAAACAGAATCTTTGAACCAACATAAAAGAATATATCAGCGACTTCAAATAACCAATCCAGTTTGAGTAAAAATCATAATATAATCTCATCCTACTTTATCCACAGGGTAAGATTCTCATACTGACAGGAACGTCAAACAAACATGTTTTAATAAGGAGGGGAAAAAACTCTGTAAAATAAAACATGATTTCTTTTTATAAATACATGATTGAAACAGAAATAGGGATAAACGATTAAGTCCAAGTAATTTACGTAATAGTACGTTTAAAAAAATGGAAACACTCCTTTCAATTTGCCCATCTAGTCTCACTTTTCCCTTCTCAGGTATGTTCAGTTTAACGCGACATCCTCATTTCGTTACGTAGCTTTTTTCATATTTCAGTTTTCTATTTTACCTGTAATGTTTCCCTGACGATATCCTTAAGAATTGGAGTAGCTAAAAATAAATCTAGGTTATAAGAAATTATGTATGTAGCAATTTTAAATATTTATAACTGAAGTAACAGTAGAAGTGACCGTATCTAGTTGCAAAAAAACTAAAGTGGTATCACTGTCATAATTCCTGAATTAGAGCTGTACCCCCACATTCAGTATATACCATGTGTTAATCCTAATTGAATGAAGAACAAAAAAACTGTTGCTCGAATTTGAATTGATTTGTATACATGGCCTTAACGCATGTTAAGACCATGGTTCCGTAGCAGGAAAAACATGAGAAGGAAATCGGTCAAGGGCTAGTTTGAAGGCAATATCCTATTGTTACAGAACTTGGAATGTAAAATTATTCTGCTAATCGCATTTTACTGAGCTTCTAGGCATGAGAAAAGACTTTTCTCTCCATTAGAAAGTCTTTGATTCTACTGCTCATTCAGCCTCCAAATAGTCCTGATTTCCTGCCACACTACTTTTTCATTTTCTCAGATTTTACAGAAGCTGTTGAATTATGTTTCTATGACAATAAATAATATCGAAAAAGCCATTATACACTACAATAGTCTGACTGAAAACAACTTCCAACATTGCTATCAGAAATTGAAATCATGCTGCGAATGGTAGATGCACTGGCAAAGATACTATTTTGAAACAGGTAGCTTGAAGTTATAGATAGGTTCATATTACGGTTAACGTAGAAAGAAAATTCTTATTACTTCCTAGTTACATTTGTATTTCGTAGAGTACGATAGGATATAATTTGTTCCTCTTAGAATTCGTTAAATTAGTTCTAATGGCTTAGATACATTATAAATGTAGCAATTCTAAATGGAATTCTGTTTTCTTTATTTTCAGATCGCTGCGAGTTCGGAATTCTTTTTTTTTTTTTTTTTTTTTTTTACTATTAGTTGTAATTTGTTTGTGTGCTGCAAGTAAGAAGAATCCAACACGAAGAGGACGCAGATTTTCCAAACTACTTGGCAACCCTGCATCAGAGTAAGGTTAGACTTCAACTTCGACGGATTCTTCATTCAGCTCTACTTTCTACGAAGGCCTGTTCTTCTGTGAGGATTGGAATACGCCACCGTACTTGAGATGTTATTCATCGCTTTGCAGTGAGAGTAAGTGAGATTCAGTTTCTTTAATAGATTCGAAAGGGATAAAGAAAAATAGGAAAGAGTAAACACGTATGTGCTTTTTCTTAAGCTCTGTTGGGGCTACATCTTACCTTCGTAGCACTCATATCAGGGTGCGGAAAGCGCTTTTCAGCTGCATGTGCACTCTATCTCCAACGCCGTTTTAAACAAAACCAGCAATCATCAATTAAAGAGTTTTCAGTATATGAACGTTTCTTTTCCTCTTAACACATTTGCACCAGTGTCTGAACCTCTATAAGTTCTGTCACATAACTTTCGGGATCCGTTGTGGCTCTGAAGGTAATATCCTGGTCATCTTGGTTTTTATTACTTGCGCTATCCATCGTGGAATAATTAGATATTACCGTAATAATGTTCTTTGTACTTCTTAATGGAAAAACAATTACATACACGCAGCAATATCATGCCTTCCGGCAATGTGTTCTGCTCACCACCTCGTGTGCTTCAGGTGAAGTGCATTGCTAGTACAACTCTCATTGCTCCGTTCGTTAATACAAACCTTCAGCAAAATATATTTGTTCTTCATGTGTATATTATTCTTTATGATAGTAGACGTTCTTTCTCGTATGCAATTTCCAACGCAAGAAAACTAGTAATTTAGCGAAATTTTATATGTAAATTGTACGTAAAAACTATTTTTGCTATACATTACAAGAAACTTGGTATCATATTTGATTAAAAACTCAATTTTGCTCCACACATTGAATACGTAATTTTTAAAGCACTGACATTTCTTGTCCTTCTCTACAGGCTTGCAGACATTTAAGGTTTTAGAGCTCTTCGATCATATTTTCTCACTTGCGTACTTCCTCCTATTGAATGCTGTTCACCAATCTGGGTTATAACTTTTGAAGCCAACTTATCTAAGCTGTACAGAGTCCAAAATTGCTTTATTCATATTCTACAACATAAGATACCGAACCTGCAACATATAACTGACGGAGATATTTTGAAATTTCTTTATTTGTAAAACATAAAACATGAAAACTGAATGACATTAAATTTCTTTATAAAATAATGCAAGGCATACTCAGGACCCTTCTTCCCGCTTTTAACCTTCTTCTCGCTTTTAACCTTCTTCCGCTTTTTAATGTAAGAGTACCCAGACTAAATTAGTTTTACCTCCCGAATCAGAAATTGGGTTTAGTTCATCAATCTTCTGTGTGGAGATTGGCACATTCTTATCATTTTCTTCCGTCGCCACCATATTTTTACCTACGCAAAAGAAAGTTCCTAAATGAATGGTATAAGAATCTAGAGTAAAAGTAAATAAAAAATATGTTTACATTGTCTTAATTTACTATTTTAATTGTTAATTGTAAAATTGTTAATTGTTACTTTGTTACAAGTACGGTATGAAATGGCGTTTTCTATATGCGTGCTAATTGTAATAAATAAATAAATTATCCTTTGAAATTCTTCAGTACCTCGTATTTGACGTAGTGAACTTTCGGTTTCAAACTTTTTACTGTGTTATGTTATTGAAAAGAAACACTACACATTTTTGCTGTAGTTTGGAAAGAAGTCGATACCATTGTTTGCACAGTCATACTGAATCCTTATAAATGCACTCTGAAGCTGACTCTTTTCAAGAAACTACTGTATGTCTTGCTCTACAAACAAATGTTTCTATTGACGCCTTCTTTTTTATTATTTTTCGTTCTCAGTTCACATTTTTATTAATTATATATTTGGTTATTACGGTTTATGAATCAACGTTATAGAATTATGAAAAAGACTGAAAAGCGGACTTTGATGCACTTAAAACGGAAAATTTGACTACCGGTAACTTAATTTCAATTGATTTCTACAAAGCAGAGTCTCTCTCAGAAGATACAGATCAGAATTAGTCTTGTTATGAATTGTTAGCTTGCGTCAGCCGTAGTCATAAGAACGCTACCTGATAATTGACTTTATTTTAAACTTTTGTCTAAAACTTCCAGACCAGAGAGGAGGAGAGGTGGCTTTGAGAGAATTGTTAGCTGCTCCTGCAGCTGCCATGCTGAACTTTTTCCTTAACCTTCCGTTTCGCTTCCAACAAGGATGGTGCGTTACATTGTAATTTCATTGAAATGGTTGATTAACAAATTTTGCATATATGCTCGCTGTGAGTTTAGGTCGAACTGAGGTTAACATCTTCTTTATAAAATAACAAAGTTAGATGCACTTTAATTACTTGACAATAAACTTACTAGCGTACTTGGTACGGATGAAAAGAAGAAGAAAGAGTAACACTTAAATGCAAGTAACTGATAGTAGAACACAGAAATGTTTTGTAACTTTTCGTGTCAGCTCTTAGTATTAATTAACAACACAACAGATAAATCGGTGACGATGTCAATCTGTGAGGGATAGGGTTGCCAGGTCTTACGTTTTCCACGCAAGTTTAACGTTTCTTTCAGTAAATTTTAAGTCTCACATTTTTATTTCGCCCGTAAGACACTTTCTGCTATTTTTACTTTCCTGCCAAAAATCATTTTAAAATGACCGCGATATTGTAAATTTTTAAAAATAAATTTGATGACATATTTGTACAAAAATATGATTTCAGTGAAAATAATGATGTTAAAGATTGTTAAACTCTTCTCTAGGAAATCAGGAATGACTTTTGCAGATTTTAAAGCAGCTGTTGAAGTGTTTGAAATTCAGGATCAGATTGATGTTGATCAGTTGTGAGAAATTTTGTGAATATAAAAAATGAGCTTAGCTAAAAGTTCAAGATATGAGTTAGTGATGTAGAAAAATGGACTCATTTATTTTCCAGTGTTCAAAGGAAAAAGATCTGTAATATACGACTAAGTAAAATTGTAGGCCACATATTTAGTATTCCTGGCTCAAACTCATTTGTAGAAGAAACATTCTCTCGAATTAAATTAAGAAAGATCTCTGTGAGGAATTGTTACAGCAAGGAGTTGATTGAAGCAGAATTAACAATTGTTGTAAACCTTCTCTTTTTTTCATGCAAGGAGTTTTTTTTCCTAATATCATATAAATAATAATAATAATAAATTGTTAAGAATGCAAAATCTGAAGATAAGGTAACACAGCAATAGCAACTAATGGCACAACAAGCCGCTCAAAAACCTTTTAAAATTAATTATGTAGTGTGCTTAGATTCTAACAAATAATAATATCTGTACAATCACATGTCAATGTGCTATATGAAAATTTACTTGGAATTCAAGTTTTTAAGCTTTCCTTAAATTTCCTAATGCTTATTCAAATCTTCCGTTTATTCTTCAAACAACCTGGCAACCCTAGTGCGGGACGTCTAAGTAATCTCTTCGTAATTGAGATCTCATTGGATTGAATCAGATGGTAGGTCGTGTTGACTGTAGTTTTCCTTGTTTTTTGTTTGATTACATTAGACTAGTGTTCGTGTGGTGCTTTGAATTAAGTCGTTACAAACTCTTCCTTATCCAGTGGGCAGCGTACTTATTGACTGATATATTGTGAGTTTCAGTTATTTAATCACTCAAATAAAAAGACAGAATGTATAAGGTGAAAGCAACTGTTAGAAAGTATGAACTCCAGGAATAGTCGCAACCGTAATCCAACTTAACTTGTAAGTTGACTTTTATCATAGGTTATATCAGTGTAGTATTTAAACTCCATCCGATAACATAGTAACTATCTAAGCAGTTCCTTTAGATTAACCGCAATTGAGAATTCATCTTTAATCATATAGTTAGAACTTTATTTCACCTTGGTATCGTCAAGTACTCACATAACACCCTGGCGTATACATTAATTATCAAGGCAAATCGTCCTCCATTTCCATAAAATTACATTAAAACTTCTTCTCGTTGAAGTCTGGATTTTATCTTTTATTTACTTTCCTTTTTCAGATATCTTATAAAGTCTTACTCATTGTAAATGCAGTTATATCTATAAAAAAACGTAATCTTCCATTACTTAGATATTCACAAACATGTCCAACTGTTTTACCTAACGACGATTACTAAACAAAGCACTGCCAATACAGTGAGCCAAGTTCACAAAACTTACTCTAACTTACTCTCACTAAATCTCTTTATATTACTCACCTCCTCTATAAATAATAAAAGAAGAGCCAACCTACTAGAGGAGATATAAAAATGGAGAATTACCACCCTTACGTTAATCAACGAAAGTAGGATTAAGTTAACTGAATGACACTCGGGTCATTTCCCTTGTGATAATTCCACCTATGTGAGAGAGATAATCTGTTTGCGTGAACAAAAATCGAATAATATATTACATAACTTATCCGCATGTGATATCGTTCGATCTTCCATATCAAAAAGATCAATATAAATGAAATTAATTAATGAAGTAAACATTAGTCATCACGTCAACAAATAAGATTTGAAAACTGAACAATGAAAATTGTCTTAAGTATATCGTATAACTAAGTTTCAACCTTTCAATTGCTTTCCTTGTGATAAAGTGTCATTAAATATTCTTCATCGAATAGTAAATCTCATCATGCAAAATCACGCCTTGTTTACAGAGCTTTAGCTGACTCTAAGGCTTGTTTCAATTGGCCAGTGTGGATGAAATGATGTAAATTACCACGTTGCTCTAACAACAGGTGAAAGTAGTTTGTGCGCTAATCCCTTTGCATCTAACCATTCTTCCACGTGTATATTAGCTACAGGTAATCCATTTTTCTTATATTTGTTTTCTGTTTTCGTTTTACAATTGGCCCTATCCGGTAGCAGGTCCTGGTTCTTTTGGCTATTTTTATTAGCACCTTATGGTTTTTGCATCCTTATATATCCTTCTTCCATTGAACTGTTGCGATTCCGAGGTAAATTGGTATCAGTGTTGTTGGGAGATGCTTTAGTTTTAGAATTGATATCGCTAGCAGCTTTTTAGCCGTGTCTCTGCGGGGTTCTGCTTCGTTTTTGATTGTATCTTGTGATCTGTTGTTTACTCTCTCCCATTCAGGGCACAAGCCATTCAAAGTGTGTTCAATCGTTTCTTTGGGAAATATTCTGGACGTAACTACATTATTTAAATTAGATATTTTTTTTCGAAGTTGTGAAAATGCTGAGGTGACCTGTAATAATAATTGCTCTATCCCAAGCCCTTGATTCTGATAAAACATTACAATGTTTCCATTTGTTTGTCTCGAATTGTCCTTGCCTTTAGATTCAAACGGAAATAGCCAACTCGGATTTAACTTTTTCAATCCATCTCTTCCCAAAATAGTATAAGGCAATTCCATCTACGTTATGAAAAAGAGCAGAGACACCGTAGTATTTTTCCATTGAAAATGTATATTAACCGAGCCCATCACGTCCATCTCTTTGTTACCCCAATACCAAACTTTATTATTGTCCTGCTGTAAAGAATGGCAAGCGTTTAACTGTCGTAATTGTGAAAATGACTTAAAAAGGATATTTTTTCTTCTTCTATACCACATTTTAAAGTTACGTTACTGGAGACTGGTTGAGATTCGTTGTGAGGATACAATGGAGACCTTTCCACTTCAAACACGTTAATTGTATCAAAATGTAACAAATTGGACATTCAAAGTAAATCTTCTGGTGTATTCTCTCTGTTGCTAATTGTCCTGACATCTGATGAATCTGTTTAGTTGGTTCTGCCTTACAAACATTCGCTAAGTACCCTTTTTTGACATTTAAAACAGGTAGCGTTTTTCGCGAAACAGTTCTTGAAATTAGAGACTTTTACTACATCTGTAACATTTGAGTCCTTTGTTTTCAGTTTTAATGTGTGTAGTTGGTTTTTGAAATTGTCTGTTTATCTTCATGAGGCTTGATGAATGTTGTCTCATAGATGTGAAGCAAGAGGCATCTCTATCTATTTGCTCTTTTACTGTTAACATGTCTAATGCTTTACTCAAAGTAAGCTTAGGATTGGATTGCAAACGTCGCCTGGTGACGTCCCGGTGTATTCCAATCACAATTTGATCCTTGTTCATGTCGTCGAAATCCGGGCCAAACTCACATTTCACTGCTTGTCGTTTTAGTTGTACTACATAATCCTGGTACTTTTTAGTTTCTGTTTGACGTAATGACTGAGAGCGGAAACGCTCTACTATGACATTTGATTTGGCTTGAAAATATTCCGTTAATGTTTGTTTGATGCTCTCAAATGATTGTTCTGTCATATCTTATGGTAAGAATAGATCACGTACCTGGGCAAACATGTCATGAAACTTTCAATTGCTATTTAAAGGCCACAGAAACATTGTTTGAATTTGAATGAGGGACTAAAAAATTACAACCTGAAACATTTGTTTTGAAGTTTAGTTTAATAATATTGAGGAAAAGGATCGAAAGTCCTTAGAAGTCGTTTAAGTTTCTTTAAAATTATTCTCTTGAAATTTGAATTAAATAATTACATTTTTGCCCTCATATTTTCACGCCACTGCTGCTTTCTTTTAGGTTGCCAAATGCTCGACGAGGAGCTGTCTGGGGGTGATGACCTCCTCAATGACAATCACCTACATGGAACAGACTGGAGGAAGGACACGACGTGACTAAGCAGTAAGTAAATAAATAGCATTATTGCAATATAGGGATATTGCACATAGTACATGTTAATGTAATTACATGTGGATATCAAGCAATAAAACCATGCAAGTGGTTATACACATTCTCAACGTTCTCTACTTCTTCACGGAAAAGATGGCGTGTTTTTATGTGTGGCGATATTTATTTCAAGTGTTAACTGCACTTCGTAAATGCCAGGAAATCTACCATGCTTTGGTATCATACCTGACTTTTGTGAATTGAATAGTAGGTAGAGCGTAGTTTCACTTCTGAAAGGTCTTGCTGGGTTCACGTTCAAAGGCTGGTCATCCTGAATGAGATTTTCACATGTTTTTTTTCTCAGTCACACCAGTCTCCTGACAAGATTGTACCTTCAAATTAGGTCCTGGCTGACTTCCCTCTCATATTTCCATTCCTTTTTTAATCCGAACCTGAGCCAAATATGCCAGAAAGTCCATAAACATAATTCAAATTTTACTTTTCGATCCCTTGTTTGACGCAATACAACCGAACTCCACTTTTTGTCGTACAACTTACCAATTATTGCATCATGCTAGGAGGTACAATGAAATTAAAAAAAAAAAAATAATAATTAAGCAACTTATTTCGTCGTTCTATGTTTGGAATTTTCCGCGTAATCCAGCTCCATGGTCTAGTGATGATGGTCGCTGTTTGCCGATAGACACTGGGAAGACAACCTTGAAAGCCTGCTCGTGTCTGACATACTCATTCAGGTTTAACCTGGTTTCACCCACACACCAGGTAAATGACGGACAAGTACATTATTCCTTTGTAAGGCCAGGAGCTTTTTGTTTTCTTTTCTTCTTCCAAGAACAGATTAATACTTCGAATCCAATACAGATTAATAATAAAGACGGGCTGCAGGTTAAGATGATGAAAGGTTTACTATCATTTGTTAAAATATTGTTTTCTTCCTTTTCAGTATGTAACTGGGGACGTATTCTCATATTATTTGTAATCACTATAGTATTGTTTATATGTTAAATGCAATTCTTAGATTAAGAGAAGGAAGTAAATGAGTTCAATCTTAAAACAGACGAACAGACATTTCGTCACAATAAGCGATAATGTATAAGGTTGAGAAAATATATTAATTTGGAGATTAAACTATGAAAATTAATAATCCGACCTAGGCAAAGTTAACCTGATAATTTTGGACTAACTCAGTGTAACATTTAATAAGAATTTAGGTGGAGAATGGGTATTATGGATAACGCGGTAACTGGATTTTGTCAAGATTTGTCAAGTCTAGCTTCAGACATTTTTTTTTTTTTTTTTTACAATAAGAGGATGGTCAGAATTGTTATACTTATAGGAAAATGTAGGTGCTGATGTGGACTGTGACAGCGTGGAATGAATTTTTCAAAGTGGAACAAAAGCTGAAGAATTTCAGGCTGTCCCCCAGTTGTGCGCGCGACCTTGTTAACCACTTAATTTTCAGCTCTCAAAGATCTTGTAAGATAATTTTTATTGGCGGTAACAGCACTATGGCTTACGTCTCCACAGTTCTTGTGTGAATAGTATCAGGAGTCTCTGTCAGTTAGCGTCTAATTTGCTTAATCATATACCGACTGATGCGATGTATGTGTGTTCAATCGCTTCACAATGATCTCATATGAGTAGTCTCATCAACTTTTGTGAGTTTACGTCTCCTTTGTTTATTGATATGGTACAGTCAGTGGTGCGTTTCTAAAAATAAAGTGGCCTGGCGGCAAACGTATTTAGGGGGAGTCCGGGGGCCCGGACCCCCCCTCCGGAATTAGGAGTTTTTTGTAAAATTAGTATAATTTTAGGCAAAATTGTATATATTTTACGCAAATTTCACACCCAGAAAGAGTCCCCCCCCAAGGCGCTGGCCCCCGGCCCCCGAAAGCAACTTTCTAAAATCTGGCCTGCCTGGCACCCTACAGCTTCTGAGCTGTAGTAACATTATATAGCCTGTTAATAATAAAGAGATAATAATAAAAAAACAGGTAAGGGTGGAGAGAGAATTTGCAAAACTGAGTTTGTATTTAAATGAGGGTTGATATATTACAAAAGTGGAATTCTGGGCTTCTACTTACAAAAATCATTCAAATGAGAAAAAGCACAGAATGAATCACAGTGGTGGCTACTCCACTACTTATTTCTAAAATTGAAAATATATTTGCTGGTCCAAGGAAAAAAGGAAATGTGTGGCCATTGTTGCGTAAAAGGAGAGAAAGAAAAGTAATAAAAAGAATCTAATTAATAATACAAAAACGCGTTTTTCACCTCATACATTTATATTTTATCGAAATATTTAATTTCCCATTGTTGTGTATTCGGTTTTATTAAACGAAGTACCCTTTTCTTCTTGGTAGTGTTATGGCCAGTAGAAAATTTCTAGGAAATTCAGTCAGTGGTTCAAGTAAATGAAGAGCGAGATTCAAGCCAGGAGTAGTAAGTACCAACAAAAAACAAGCAACTGGATTTGAACCCAGGGCCTTCCGACTATTAGGTCAAGATTCAACCACCTGAGTTACGGTCACTCCGTCCGTTTTATTTCAATTTTTAATACAAAGAAATAAATGTTATGTTAATTACTGAGCATAATTTATGAAAGACAGCCTTGCATACTTTTACTCAGTCTCACGAGGCGAACATCGAGACTGTATCTAATGACAATATCATGGATATTTCTCTCCATATGTCCCTGTCCATAAGCCTTAGTGACAAATCGACGGGTGTTAAGCCACAAATCAAATTTAAAAAATTGAACATTATCTTTGATTATGATTATCTGTGTGTATTTATGCAAACAGAAAATTAGTCTACAATGCATCTTCACGGAAGGAACCCAAACATTTGTCGAATGATTTGAAATGGGGTACTTGACATGTGGAATGGAAAATAGATTCCTTTATTTGTTGAGATACTCATCCGTTTCTCGGTCCTTTCTAGAAACTGATGACAACTGATCTATCTATCGTCTTGTTTCAAGCTTCAAAATCACAATTCTTAAATTATTGCTTTTGCCTGTTCATCTGCGGAGTCGATTACTTCTCCCCTAGTTCCTCCTTTTCCACGCTTATTCATGCTGGTCAACTAACGGCGAACCATGCTTTCTTTTCTTCTAAGGATCACACACATTCCATCCTCACACAAAATGTTTTTGTTTTGTAATTGGTACAACAAGAAAAAAATTACCACCATCTCTTCCCCCACTTTCTCTCACTTCTTTTCATCTTGCGTGTGTCATCTACCGCCGATTTTCCTGCCAACAAGAAAATAACCTAGGATGGAGGAAGAAAGATGGGGGTATTTACCTTACAGTTTCTTGGTGACGATTCAGTGCAGCCAAATGTAGCGGTTGAATGGCTGCATTTACGAACTTTGAGATACACTTGTTGTAAAGAGAATTTCGAAACAAGAGAATATTTATAACAGGCGGCTGAAACTTTTACTAAAAATAAGCCTAGTTTGAAGGGTGGGTGCCTTGCAAATACCATCAAAGAATTATTTAATTGCCTTGCCACTACTAGACGGGTTTTCAGTGACCCTGCCCTCGCTAATAACATAACCAGACATAATATCCACTTCCTCTCCAAGTTGAAATAAACAACCTACTGTTGTATTTCTTGAGTGAATATGTTTGACCAGAAATTAGTTTCACATTCATATGATTGAACAGAGCCTTTGCTTTCAGACTAAAACCAAGGAAAATTAAAATATGACTGAAAAAAGTACCCTGGCGGAGCCAGACCATGGAAATAAGTGCCTTTGGCGCCGCCAGGGCTGAAACACACCACTAGGTACAGTTGATCAGTCATTTTCCAATCATATCAGGGATCTCCTGTGGAGAGTTTATTTATTTTGTCTTTTTCATATCCGTAAGAAAAGTTGCAACCCAAACAATTACCTTCCAGTTTCTTCTTTGATGGATAAATTAAACAGGTAAAAAAACGTGTTGCTGCTGCTATGAAGCCTATAAGTACCAAGCTTAGAAATTGAGACTTTCAATCAAGTTCCAATATTTGTAGTTATTTTGTAAACTCTTGTTTTTATTTCCTTCTTTCGGCTTGAATCAATGTTTTGTAACTTTTATCTTCTTTTAGAAACCACGACCGAGGAGATCATCACCTTCTACAGCTAAAGAGGAGGAGCCAATGATGTAACGGAGATGTAAGCACTCTCACTTTCTTTCGGTTTTTCTTTGTCATACTTTGAAAAGTTGCTTAGTTAGATTACAATTCACATTTCACAATGTTTAGTTAATTTCGTTTTTAATGGTTTTAAACATAATTACTAAATTTGGGGAATAAAACTATTGGTTCAGAATGAAAATACGTGTGTAGATCCTAGCCTCCTTGCCTACTTCAAAAATGAATTTACAAATATCGATGTAACTAGACATACACATATCATTTACAACGGTTCCCAAATTAGCAGCTATTTATTAACATTTTTGGTATTTCCTAAACCCGGAAAATACGGTATACGTGATATACTGGAATGCTGTAAAGGAATATTTAGAAAATAGATACGTCAATAAATCTATTAGTGTGGATAATTTTTTTGACAAAGTGACAAACATTTAAGTTGAAACACTGGTAGTAGATACAACAGCTGGGGACAGAGGTTTGTTGGTTACCTCAAGAAAGGCAATGCTCATCTTCCTTACCAATCATTGAGGCTGAAAGTAAATATCGGTTTATACTGAGATATCATAATTATTAAAAAATCAACAAGGCCGTGGAGTTCCAGGCCTGGAATGCTATTTAAACTATTAACTCTATGTACGTAACTACTCTTTGTTTATTTGTGTAACTTCCTTCATTTTTATATCTTTAAGTGTTGTAATGACAATGCCCGTATCTTGGTTTTTGGTTAAAGACTTGAACATTTTATATCAGTAATTTTCAGTTAAGTGCAGGAGTTATTGTTTTATTGTTTTCTGTATATAGGAGTTAAATTGAATTGAATTAAACCTTTGAGGCAAATTTGGCTCAGGTCTAGATAGGGTGAGAGAGAGGATGTGGGAAGGTAGTCAGACAGAACTTAGTATGAAGGTACCATCTCGGCATTTCCCCGGTGTGACCGAGAAGAAGTATCTCAGTCAGGATGTGCGGCCTCTGGGCTCGTTCTTCCGATTATGAAGGCAACGCTCTAGCAACTGAGCTACGGCCGCTAGGTACTGTATACAGGGTGTAAAGAAAACATGGTTACAAACTTTGGGAGGTGAATCCTGACATCGAATCAAGAATATATATATATATATATATATATATATATATATAAACATGGGTTGAATTCCGCTTTGTTTCCGAGGTACAGGGTTGCAACTTGGACCACAAAATCGACTCCTTGCAATGGTTAATACAATAAACACTTCGCCATAAATCTTAAAAGTTGCACTAAAATAAAATTTAGTTGTCTAAAGTGATCTATATCAGTACAATAGATATCAGGAGTTAATAAGTGATTCCATTCGATGGTCATTGTTGACAACCTGGTATATCGGTTAATTTTTTTACGTGACACTACGTCATTTTATTGGATATGTTTCATCCTCTAATGATAGTAAACATAACATGTGAAGCATAGAACACAGTGTCACAAAGTATGAAAGTTTGCCCCTTCTTTTGAAGAACGTTGCAGTTTCTCATGCTTAATTAGGTATAACATTCATAGTTTGCAACACTGTGTTCTGTGCTTCACACGTGATGTTTACAATGACTAGAGGATAAAACATATCCAATAAACTGACGTAATAACATTAGAAAAAAATGATATACCAGGTTGGCAACATTGACCACCCAATGGTATCACTTTTTAATTCCTAATATCCAATGCATTAATACATCTCAGTGATGGGCTCGAAATGGAAATTTTCACGAAACGGAACGCTTTACCTTCATTAACATACTATTCTTTTTTGTCTATGATTACCATATTGACGAGACGGAACAGGAAGGTCCCAGACATTCACGAACCGGAACAGCGTTCCGTTTTGCTCCGGTCCATTTCGAGATCTGTATCTCACTTTTCGAAAATTTAATTTTAATTTAGTATAAGATGTATGGCAAGATATTCATTGTATTTACTATTGCAAGAACTCCAAGCTGTAAAATCCTGAATTTTGAAAACGAAGCGGAATTCAACCCACGTTTGTACAAACTTTTTTTTCTTGTTTCGATGTCAGAATTCACATTCTAAAGTTTGTAACCATCCTTTCTTTACGCTGTATAGGAACTCTATAATAACCGACAGGACAGGCGCGGAAGATGAAAATTATAGTTATTGTGCAAAGCATATTTATATACTAAATGAGAAACTAAAGGAGACCTGGAGAACTGCATCTACTGCAACGAAAACGTTTTTAAAATCAACTGGTATAAACACTACACAATTGAATAGACGTAAACGCAATGAAAAATAAGAGAAGTAAAACATTCTGTTTTCCGTACTTTTGGATCACATCCACGCGTACTCGAACCTTCACGTGAAGTAATCAGTTATGGATTCAAGTTCATGCGGGACACTCTTTTCATTTGTAACATTTGAATCTATTAGAAACTCCACAATTACTTCGCAAAACGAATAACTTGCTATACATGTACTATAAGAAAGTTTCTGTGTACTACAAGAATCAAGAAATAACAAACAGAAACAAAAGAAGCAACATAAATCAATGACTGAAGAAGAGTTATACTACTAAAATGATATTTTGGCCATCTATAAGCCTCAACACAATTATCCAAATTTTGTATGCATTTTAAATATACCGCGAATAGAAATTGTAGTTAGATTTAATCGTAAGAACCAACAAAATATTCAATAAACATTGAGAAACTCTCCAGGCGGAACATTAAATTATTTCCCTTTTTTTAAAAAAAGAAAAAAGAAACGAAAGGATAAAATAGGACTACAGGGTCTCTCGAGCAACCTAGGCCTCAGAAGAACTCTCTTGCCTTGAATTTGGCCTCATGATGAAGAATGTTTTGTTGTCATAAGAACCTTTTTTACGCCAAGATCAAGTATCTGCCTTAATGTGTAAAAGAAGTAGTAAAGCTTTGGTAAAGTAATGCCGTAGTCTCATATCAAAGTATTTGACTTTGTATCATTCGCCTGATGGGAGTTCATGTTGAAATCTGCAGTTTAAACTTTACTGAAATTTCAGCAACTTAAAACTGCAAATCTTCGCATCTTAACCTAAACTCTATTCAAGGAGGAAGGAAGAGAAAACGCTCTGGGACTCATTCAAGAAACTATTCCGGCTATTGCATGGCGACTGAAAGAAATTAGTCTGAATATCCAGTCACAGGGTTGGAACCTGAAATAAAGAATTATTTTATTCTTAATCAAATAGCATCTAATCATTCAGCTGGATGATGGACTCGGGGAAAGTTGCATATAAATTTATGGATGTCCGAGAGTAGGGCAGGAGCCATTATCTCTCCTTGGCATAAATTGCAGTCTTGTACTCTTCGGGCTACATGAGTGAAATCCATTAGGCCAAATTCCAATACCAACATGCGTGGTGAACTTCTTTCTTTCTTTTAAGTGCGGACTCCTATATCTTGAGTCCATAGCCTTGATTAATCTATTCTTGTGATATGTTACAGTCTTGTTTATTTTATTTTACTTTATGTTTTATTTTTTGTTATTTTTATTTATTTACTTTTCATTCTTGTAAGGTTGATGATATTTCTTCTTTAAGTGGTTCTTCGTCAAGCTTTGTTATGCCAGGTCGATGTACCGGAGTTACGTTGGCAGATTACGTAGTTCATCTGTTTCTTCTTCAGACTGGTCCTTATTTAGAAGAATTATGCTGAAACGATACACATGAGTAGAGATGAAAGATTCTAAAGTTGATGACGTTTCTTATTCGAAGTGAAACCTCACAAAGTCAAGCCAAGTATTGAATCAAGTGCAAAAGTTCTTATGGTTTCAGTTAGCTTGTACTATCAAATATACTACTAATATTCATATAAATACTGAGCAAAATTAGGTCCAAGTACAGGTATTTCATATTTATTTCAATTGATAATCAGTTTAAGAGCATAGAACTTACGTAGTTCCACTTTTTTAGACGACTTCCTTCTAAATTTCAACCTTTTATTAAACTTTTATTTGTTGATGTTATGAATACCAAAAATATCAGTTAACACAATTTCTATAATTCTTAAATTCACAAGTGCGATATTTTTCAATTGTATACAGTCTTTCTTCTTGTCTTAGATGTAAAATAACATTCCAATCGTAACTGCTTTTCAGCCTCTTTTCTCACAAGCAGTAAATACTTTATTTTGAAATTTCGGATTTGTTTCGCAGTGATTTGTCTTCATGTTCAATATCGGAGTGTTTGCAAACCTCAGACTGACTTTGAACCCTCTCTGGAGAAAATTTCGGTTGCCTATGATACTAATGCAGTTTGCCTTCCTTTCGTTATTAAAAGTATAAGCCATCTTGACTTGCTTCAATGTCACTAGACAAATGACGGATGGTACCTAGAATAAAAATGCTTGTTGCTACTTTCCTTATACGTTTCATGAAAGTTGTGCCAACTGAGGACAACCATTTCTTATATTTGAGACGAAGTTAGATCAAAAATACCAGCGAAAGCTTGAAAATGAAAAAATTGAATTAAGAAGATGGTAGAAGAGTTTTTTCAAATAAATTATGACTTGTAGGCCAGTGTTCAATTTCCAGGGAGTGGGAATCCGGAGATTTTCCCTGGTGCGTGAGGATTTCATCTCCGGTTGTTGATTCCGAATGCCTCTAGGGACAAAATATTTGTATTTCTACCTAAGCAGGTATTATGTTGAAACTTTACAGCAACCATTAGTTTTAGGATTCTCCCTTCGTAATTTATAACTAATCGAACACTGTTGTAGCCTATATCATTATGAGAAACAACAAACAAAATTAATAATTGATTCATTTAATTAGTTCTAAAGTAGTTTGTTACTGGTATTTAACCAAGAATATTCTTCTATACCAGTCTGCAGGTGATTCGTAAAAGTATTTTAGTAATTGGGTGAAAAATCACAATGAAAACTAGCTTTATTATCTAGAGAAGAAATAGTCTCATAGGAAAATCAAGTATTAATTCATTCAAATTGTAGTCAGATGTGTTTTACATTAATAGATAAAACTTCCCACGATTAAATGAAATTAATGGCTTAACGAGTCTGTTAGCGGCACTCACATATATATATATATCTAATTTCGGATCTAGCAAACTATAAGTCCGATTTGAAAGTTCTTTGCCATCCTAATACACAGAAAAAAAATTAATCGGTAGGACCTCCCTGGGACACCCAAGGGCGGTTTGAAAAAAAAAAGAATTTAACATTTCTTGTGATAGCACTTACCGCAGGCCATATCGAAGCTTACGGAATCGTCATCTATGCTTCAATACACTTCAAAGGTTTTAAACAGAATTTTAGCAACATCACAAAATTTTTACAAATGATAGAAAAGGACCTACCTCATTTTGTGTGTCTTTTGCTTTAGCCGAAAGTGGTTGGTACCGGGGCTTTTGGGGGTCAATTGCGGACCCCAACAAGTTGGAGTCAATCGAAGCTTATTTTGTTGATAGGAGTTACCGTTTTCGAGATACGGCCCAAAATCGGCCTTTTATATGAAGACTATGCAGCTTAAAAAAATAGCCAGCCTTACAAAGTAAGTGATATCAGTATAAAAACCCCTTCGGGGTACAGAGAAGAGTGATAAAACAATTCTACTCAGAGGAAAAGTGATATCCATTTTGCGAATTACTTTCTTCGTGTCACTATGGCGGAAGGATGCTAAATCTCCAAATTTTATTACAAAGGAAACACTTCCGTCATAGTAACACAAAGAAAGTAACTCGCAAAATGGGTATCACTTCTTTTGTGAGTAGAATTGCTGTGTCACTCTTGTCTTTACTTCGAAGGGGTTTTTATACTGATATACCTAAAAGGAAATAAATTAAGATCTACAACAGAACTATCAAACATTGACATAAAAGACCAATTTTTCCCTAAAGTTAATTAATATATATATTTTGAGGGAATAATATTCCTCGTTGCCCCATCAGTAACTTCATAATTATTAATGTTTATTTCATTTTGAATTTTACATTTGATCGAATATACATCACTACCATAAGAAATTATAAACATTAACAAAAGTTCATATTTTAATTCACGAGATTCAAAGTATAAAACGATTGTATTTAATCCAAATTTCATAGGATTTGATTTGCAAAATTTAATGATGACCTTAAAACTTACTGAATTTAGTTGAGGTCATATCACATGAAAATGGTAGAGAAATGTTTTCATTGCAAGTGATACGAAAATTCCAAATTTTATTCGGCTTAATTTACATTGTGAATTTGATTTTCATTATCCAAAATCTTTCTTAAGTGCTTTTTGAGTTAAATACTTGAGATTCATACATGAAGATATGATAAGTCGTATTACAAGATGTAATTGTTCAGTGAGTATCCAAAAATGTTCTCCAAGTATGAATTGGTAAAGAACGCGAACGGTGAGATTGCTGATAATTAAGAGCTAATATGTCTATACATATCCGGTATGTTCCCCTACATTATAAGGGAAGATATGTATTCTGCAGAACATTACTTTCACAGACTAGCTAAACTTACACCCTTAACAGGTGGGTGCTTAAGATGTCAACTTGCCTCTTCCGCTACGCTAAGTTTATGAAGTTCAAATTTGGTTAAATAAAAATATTGAGAAAAGTGTATTTTCCTATCTATGATCACCCAGAGACCCATGCTTCTATAATTATCTTAAGACTTTCCACCACGCTTTGATACAGTATAAGAACATGTTAACTGAATAGAAATCACAAAACCCTTTTTCTCTTTTGTTCTCGTAGGAGGAAGGATGTCGTCGAGACTCGCCCGAGGACCGAGAGGAGGAGATGTTCTGCTGTAAGATTCTTCAGGCAACGTAAGGAGTAACGTGGGGTTGGCAGGTAGTTTGGAAAATCTCAGGTGAGCGTGAACGTCAAGGATCATCCAGAACGAAGATCTACAGTCAAACACGGTGATATAAACTTCTATTTTTCTTTATCAGATAGTAATAACGTTATTTTAATCAGCCCATGCCTGGATGTTTTGTTTCTTTTTCTTTGAGGGGAAAGGAAGATGCACTTTGGCTTTAATTACCACCACAGTTCTTTAACCATCCCGGCAAAAAGGGCTTCTTAATGCTATTTTAGTTTGGGTAATACTTAATATGTATATTGTTTACGTTTATATTTACACTATATTTTTCTGTGTCTTACAGATTCCCCTTCCAGCAGCGATGACACATTACTTGACGGATAGATCCCAAGCAGCGATGACACATCACTTAACGGATGGATCCTAAGACGGATGAGGTAACCCACACTTAATATAAATCAATAGTAGTCATTTTGTAGGTAGACTAGTGTTTGTGGTAGCTACGCAACCATCGATATTTTTATTTTTGTTTGCAGCATTTTATCCTCTCTTTCAGATATATTACTTTGTACAGAAAAACATGAAATTCTGTATGCGCTAAAAGTTAATTGCCTTATAAACAGAATCTTTGTGTGTATTAGTATTGATAAAAGCACTGAAAAATTGTCGGCTGAACTGGCTAAGAACTTTGTCAGCAATTTCCAGCTAGTTCAATTACCGGTTGGTCTGTGGATTTTCCATATATAAAGTCTGTATAAAGGGAATTAGCGCATCATTCTTTCGTTATAGCACGATTACAGGTAAGTTCCTGGAGTAAAATCACCACACGTAGAAAGTTAGTCTTGTCTCTGAGAAGCCAGTGATATAGCAATCGAATGGCAAGCAAGATACCTGTGTTTGTTTGAAAGTCAGTTCTGTGACAATTTTTATAAGGTCACTGATTTACCAACGCTTTAAAAGCATTAACTGATACGATACAAATTTAACCCAACGCATTTAAGTTTTCATTCCAAGTTTGTCTTTTTTAACGTAATGCAACCAGAAATGTTCTTCTGTCAACTCATCTTCATGAAATGAATGTTTGCTTTTACGTGAAAAGGAGGAAACATTTGTGGCTTTGTCTTTGTACTGAAAGGCCCAAAAATTCAATTTATAGTGGCGTATTTCCGGTATAACAGTAATTGTAATAAAATAAAGAAAACTTCTGACACCCAAAATCAACAGCAACGTAGTAAATAGAGCTAAAATAAACTAAAGAAGCAGAGGGAACCACATAATGAAGTAATGGAATTTAACTAGTGACCAGATAACAAAATTAACATGACCATTTTATCAGTCAGTTTCTAAGAAATCAACTTCAGGAAATAAAAACGAGAAAATTTTTCCTCGTTCCGATATGCAAAATGTTGCGTAGTATGCTGACGGATAAAGACATTTTGTGTGCTTTCGATGTATTTATTAGGTAGTGAAGTTGTAATCCTGTTAAAAGTAAAATATGCTAGATCTCGTGAAACATAAAATGCACATTTAAGAACTATCGAAAAGCAAATACCATAGCGTAAATTCTTAGATGGGACAATGCTAGGAAATTCAAAAGAACCTGCGGGTTTTAGCGGTCAAAGTCATAGTTTTCCTTACCCTTTGAGATCATGGTGTATGGCTCATCTATGTCTTACTTGTAGTTCTTTAGATACAGGGTGTGTACAGACGGACAGTATGAAGTGAATATTTTCCCCATATTCATACGACGGTAAGAGTAAACACAGCTTCAACACAATGACTTTTTAATGACAATATGTGTATTGTCCGAAAATATAATACTTTAGAAGAATTGAAATTTAACATTAGCAAATATAAAAGAATTGTCAAAGTGCTTCTTTTGACAGGTTGTTTCAGTCTCACTTAACACCACAAGGCTAAATAATTTGGAGAATGGCGTTCTCAGTATACCAGTTGCAGAAATATGAGTATTAAGTGAAGAAGGTAATACAACGCAACTCCGGTGAAAATTAAGGCTGCATTACATTTATTGAATGAGCCAGCAAATGTTGTAATGCTCAAAACAAACGCAAAATAATGGATTGATCAATTCCCTATGAATAACTTGGCGAGCAGTTTCTTCAGTTGTAGGGCTTGAATTGATGTGTTACCTATCAAGCCATGAGAGTAGAATTTTTCTCAGATGATACGATGATTCGACAGGATGATTTGCAGACGGATCCGAATTATAGTGACGATGACGTATTGATGCCGTATACATTTTGAGAAGTGCATGTACACCACAATGCTTTAAGTTGGTTGCTGAGGAACTCTATGTACTTCATATGTGATAGGAATTAATTTCCTTATGAGTCTTGTAATGAGTAAGCTAAAAGGAAACACCACTTCTGGTTCAATTCCTACGCTGTTCAGTGAATTGTAGAAGATTCGAAACTGAGTTAAGGACAAGCACTCTGCTTTGAAAAATATCCAATGGTGCCGTGTAGGAGAATAACTTGCAAGAAACGAAATTAGAAAATAGATGAACGAAATTTTCTGATTGTAGCAGAGGCTGACGTGACACGTCTATTCGACCAAAAAATTCATCTCTTTTATGCATTTAATAGATGTCAAGATGTTGAAGCATCAAAGACATACGATTGTGTGTGTTGAATAAGATCATGTCTGCACATATCTTTGATCCATCAAGCCACTTGTCGAGATCGTTGTGATTGGGAAAAAGGCGTACATGAGAAGGATAATGCATGTGATCAAATATATTTTATCATCGATGAATCTATTGCTGGGGATTGTCGTTATCGCAATCATTGTCATCGCAATTGTCATTATCATTCTTTAGAACGCTAATTATTTTTTTTGATTGCTCGCTTGATTTCGTTTTTCATTGCCGAACTGAGCAAGGAATAAAGAGTTGGTGATATAATTGAATTTATTTATATTTCACTCTTTTAATTTGTTTCCTATAAAGTCTCATCAATATCGAGTGGCAAATATATCTTGCTGCTGTTAATTTCATTTTTAGGTAGATTTCGAAGAAAAATATACCTATTGAGATCGATACGATATGAAAGTGTATATATATACATGCTAGCGGCCATAATTTTGAAGATATTTGAAGCAAATTTCTGTATGTTGTAAATATACATATATATTAACATGCTAGCGGCCATAATTTTGAAGATATTTGAAGCAAATTTCTATATGTTGTTTTTAGGCTTAACAGCTCGGTTAAGTTCGTTAATGAGCTAAACCGGTCGACATCTTGGATCCAACATGGCCGCCGAACCCATTGTTGTATAGAATACACAGCCTAAACCGCTGGGGCTATTGAAATCAAATTTGGCACAAAGGTACAACATCACTTTTTGATTACGAAAATGTTACCTAATGAGTTTAAAGACGCCATCTTGGATCCAAAATGGCGGAAGTAAGAAATCTATTTTCCATATCGTTTGAGCTAGAGATATGAAATTTGACATAAAGGTGTATTGCCACTAGTAGTTCAAGAAAATATTACGAAATGTTGAAAATGTCGGCACCTTGGATTCAAAATGACCGCTGAACCCATTGTTGTATAGAATACACAGCCTAAACGGCCGCAGCTAGAAATATCAAATTTGGTAACACTATACATTATCATTTGTATGTTACTAAAATATTACATGATGTATCCAAAGACGCCACTTGGATCCCAAAATGGCGGACCTATTAAAACATTTTCCACACCGTTTGAGCTAGAGATACGAAATTTGGCATAAAGGTGCATTATGACGAGTAGTTTGGCTAAATATTACAACATTTGGGCAAAGTCGCTATCTTGGATCCAAAATGACCGCCCAAAATCCGATTTTGCACACCGTTTGAGGTGTATAAATGAAATTTTACTTGAAGTTGTACCATCACAAGTAGGTCACGACAATATGAGAAAACTTTCAAAAAGTCGTCAACTTGGATCCAAACTGGCCGCCCCAAAAAGCAATTTCCAAATCATTGAAGGTAGAGAAACGAAATTTTCTTTGAAGGTGTATAACCAAGAGTAGGTTACAATAAATGGGGCAAACCTTCCTTTTGGGGGCGCAGCCCCCCGCGGGAGGGTGCAGATGGATACCATGGTTGTGTAGTGTTGCAGTGAGATTTTGGTTAAGATAGAGGAGGCGCATCCTATCAAAAACACTGAAGTTGGGGGGCGAACCCCCTACGGGGGTCTGGGCGCAGCGCTCCCACCGAAACAAAGCGAGTATACATATATAAGTCTTGTGAGGTATCGTTGAACAGCTCTTGATGAATAATCTACAAAACAATAAATAGTTTCTCGATAGCTCTCATATAAGGCGAGATTTGATTTTTTGAAAATAAAAAAAAATCGAAATCTACCTCAGCCTGTAGGCCTACCGAAAGGGATTTTTTAAAGATGATCATGCTTACTTCAAGTTATATTGCTAAGCTTGCATCAATTTTCCCATTTGTCAAACTAATTTTGATTCATTTTCGAATTATGTCAAAATTGCTATGTGGAATTGAGGTCCAGCAGATTTCCTGTATGGAACTGAGGGCATGGAATGAGATCGGTGAAGAACTATATATCCGAACAAAAACACCAGAGGTGCAAAAAGTGGAGCCAAGTTCTTTAGCCCTAAAAAGGTGTGA
>JAGDQP010000586.1:16529-36487 GCA_022664845.1 Lepisma saccharinum | reverse complement strand
CTAAACTACTCTTGTTAATACACCTTTATGCCAAATTTCGTATCTCTAGTTCAAACGGTCTGGAAAATGGATTATGAAGTCAGCCATTTTGGATTCAAAATGATGTCTTTGCAGATATTTTGTAATCTACTAGTGATGATATACCGTCATACTTCGAAATTTCATATTTCAATTTTTAACATCTTTTTTCTTACAGAACCTCAAAATCGCTGATTTCGCAATAAACTCTTCTTCCTGTATAACATGCTGACGTTTTGTGACACGTGGAACTCGGCTGCATGCACTGCCGTACGTGTTGATACTGACCTCGATTCGCTCGCGTCGCTGCCCCAAGAATCCCACGGCAGGCCGCCCATCGAACTTGAGGAGTTTGGAGGAACTGCGTCTTTTTATCACAACCAGAATCTGCAGTGCACTGCGCCACATGATGCAGATATCCCCTCATACTCCAGAGCGCTGCGTCCGAATGGGGAAACGTCCACATTCTGCCTGTATAACATGCTCCTGGCAATGCTAACGTTTAGGACGAGTAAAACTTGGTGGGACACGCAGGAGTATTGGAAGTTGGCACGAGGAACTAGGCTCATCCATATTCCATTTCACCACTTTTTAAGGTTGAAGGAGTTGACTGGACAGTTTGCACCCCTGGTGCTTTTGCTCGTATTTCGCAGCTTTTTACACTTGTGTAATGTATATACTCGCTTCGCCTCATTGGGGCGCTGCCCCCAGAATTCCAAGATGGCCTCGCTGGGGCGCACCCCTTTATTGCAATCAGGCTCCAGCTGGGAACTGTAACCTAGTAGGGGAGACGAGCCGAATTTATTCTAACCTACTCGTAATGGTACACCTTCATACCAAATTTCGTTTCTCTAGCTTCAGTCATTATAAAGTGGGGCTTAGGCGGGCATTTTGGATAAAAGGTGGACACATTTTTAACGTTTTCTTATATTTTCGTGACATACTCGTGATGATACACTGTCATACCAAATTTCATTTCTCTATCTCGAACGATGTGAAAAATGGTATTTCAGCTGCCATTTTGAATCAAAGATGGTGAATTTTTTAAAACGTTGTTATGTTTTCCTAAACTACTCTTGATAATACATCATTATGCCAAATTTCGTATCTCTGGCTCAAGCAGTTGGAAAATGGATTTATGACGCCCGCCATTTTGAATCCAAGATGGCGTCTTTAGAGATATTTTGTAATATTTTCATAATCTACTAATAATGTTGTACTGTCAAACTAAATTTCATTATTCTAGCGGCAGCCGTTTAGGCTGTGTATTCTTTAAAAGTTTAGGGTTGGCGGCCATTTTGAATTCAAGTTGGCGACTTTTTCAAATTTTTAAAAAGTTTTCTTAATTTGCTACCAATGATGTAGTTTCATACCAAATTTCACTGTTCTATCTTTAGCCGTTTAGGCTGTGTATTCTTTGAAATTTTAGGTTTGGCGGCCATTTTGAATCCAAGATGGCGACCTTTTCAAAATGTCGGAATTTTTCCTTTATCTACTTATCATCCTCTACCTTCATACCAAATTTCATGTTTCTAGCTTACTCCAAACACCCTAAACAATATGATGAGTGAGTCAGTCAGTGAGTGAGTGAGTGAGTGAGTGAGTGAGTCAGTTAGCCTAAAATGTGCAATTTCAGGGGTCCACAACTAGAACATAGTTTGAGATACGAATATGAAATTTTGTACATCTGCACATATTTACCATATCTCCTTAACGGCAAAAGCTCATATTCCTATCTTTAACATCTTTTTTCTTACGGGGCCCCCAAATCGTCGATTTTGCCATAAACTCTTGTTCCTGTATAACATGCTTCTGGCAGTGCTAACGTTTTCTGACGTGAAGAACTTGGCTCATGCACTGCCGTGCATGTTGATATACAGATTACTAAGATATTACAATACAACACCAACAAACCTACCTCACGAGATTCCTGACATAAAAGTAAGAAAAAACATAGGTTATTAATAGTACACAAGCGATTCCTTTCCGCGTTATAGGCGTACAAAAGGGTGGGAATATGAACTCGAGATCATGATTATTTCCATACCAACGACGTCAAAACTTTTTAACACAAAATGAATTAATGATTCTATTAACAAACTTAAATATAACCGATTTATTCGTTTTAAATTATCTAACCCGATAAATTTGACTATGAAGTAATTTATAAATAATTAAGTTTTATTTTTCTTACGTTGGATAAAAGGAAATGATAAAAGTGTTATCATTTAAACTTCTATTTCAGAGAATCAAAGCCGAGCCTAGGATTTTTGGTGGAATACCGTACATTTAATAATTTAATATCTTCCTTTCAATTAAAAAGCTTGCCAGATAGTTTTACACTACTAAGACAAGTACGGCAAATAGAATGTTGAACCTTGCAAATGAAGATCCCTAAGAGCATTTCGACGTTGAGACGACGATGGCCCGATAAACACATATAATCGGGTCGATGATGGCTGCCGCCATCGTACGGACGTCGACGTAACCAATTTTAATAGGTTAACGAAAAGAAAACAAGGAGGACCTAATTAATATTAAAATAAATTGTATTGAAGTTGTATATCCGTGTGAAAACAAGGTGAAAGGGGAAATAAAAAAGACTAAAGTGGGACTAATAGTGATCGGAAGTTTATCACAGGACCTGGAAAAGATTACGGTTCTTTCAGGAATAAAAGAAAGATTCGCTTGTGAATATCAGAAGAAAAATAAGCCATTGATGATAGTTTATAATACGGAAACAGAAATGAAGAACAACTGAAGGCACTGGTAAGGCAACATTTTGAAGAAGGAGGATATAAAGAGGTAAAGTCTGCAATTAAACCAACGTCCGAACTGGCCCGAGGGAGATGAAAAGAAACCACAGTTAGAGGTTGACAGCAAAATCAGAAATGAACTTTTACTGAAGGGAAAATTATTATTTTTTTACGAGGCATTGACAATCAAAGACTACATTTTGGTACCTAGGTGTTACATGTGTGAGAACTTTGGACATGAGGAGAAATATTGTATACAAGGCCTGAGGTGTGGTTATTGTGGTGTCGATAATCACAATGCGGAAAATTACACTAACAAGGATACAGCAAGCATATTTTGTACTCCATGAAAACAAAATCTGCAAAGAGAAACAACTAAAAGACAGATTTTTAAATAAAAAATGGTCTATGAAAGAATAATCTCTAAAATAGATTATGGATGGTATCAAGATAGTAGAGCTGAATGAGCAAGATTCAAAACCAGTGACAATAGAAATCAGAAACATATTGCAGCCTTGAAGGAATATATATTTGCTGTTTGCAGGAACATTATACTGCTAGGGGAAGGTTTCAAGGTATAGCTATAACATCGAAAGTCTTTTTGGGAGATGTGAATCCAAAGGTAGTTGTGTCAATAGCCGCTTGTGCGGCTAGTACTTGGTGCGCCAGATTAATTGAAAATAAATCTTTGGCTTAAAAAAAATAGGGCCCGAGGAAATTATTGCTGAAATTGACGGGAGCGTAGAGGACGGGCCAGATTGATTCCCTATTGGTTGTAATGGGATACGTCTATTGTATTACAAACTCTAGTGAGTGGGAAGATTGGATAACCTGGCAATGGCAGGAATGATGGAATAAAGGTAAAATCTGGCCGAAGAGTGTGGACAGTGGTATCTAATATGAAAAGGAAGATTTGCTGTGAGTGCGGTGAACCACCTCTGAACACGTTCTCCTTTATTGCCCAATGGAAGACAAGTAAAAGGACTTAAGATCAAAACTTCAATGTGAGACAACAATGGAGGTTATTAAGAATGAGGCTTTATGTTGCTGCCTACAAGAACTTTGTAGCAGTTTCAAGTGTTATTTAGGCAGATTTAAGCGGAATCGCTAATTTCAAGAACTCTATTATAGTGGTTCCAAACTGTACTAGATAGTTTTGGACATATGTAACATATGTTGTAATTAATTTGGGTATTTTGATTTTTGCATGGGTTTTGCGGGTACAGATAATTATGATTCTGATTGTATTACTTAGTGGCGTATTGCGCGAAGTTTCTATTAATTTGGGTTTTTGATTACTTCCTGTAAATACTGCTTGCGTATTTGTTTAAATAGGTGGAAAATTTGACTAACTGGTCAAAATGTTATTGTATTGTTATCCTCTGAGGGTAGATATTCATTTTATTATTGTTAGTTATTATTATTCATTATTATTGTTGAAAATTTGTTTATCCTGGGTTGCTATTTTGATGGTTAATCTAATAAACTATAATTGCATAAATGAATAGGACTTTTAGAGGAATTTGGGGTATAAGTTACCTTGGGCCGAGTGGCACCAGTCTTTATCAATTTTAATGTTTAAAGGGTTAAAATTTTATGGCATTTGGTTTAGAGGGATCAATTTTCTACCAGGAATTTTGTATTTTATTGTCCTTTATCGCGTAATTGTATTATACAGGGAGGGATACTTCAACTCATGAACAGCTTTCTGGGTTCGGAAGATGGATTTACTAGGAATAAATAGAAGATGGATGAATTAATTTGAAGAACAGTTGGTTCAACGTCACACATATTTTAAAAAGTTTTACAGTTTCTATATCTTCATATGTCGAATCATTATAAATGTGGGAGAATGGCTATGACCTAGTCAGTTAGTTGATAATGAGACAAAAACTGGCTTTCTATCTCCTATTTAAGTATTATTAATCTTATAATTTTAATGGTTTAACTTATTACTCATTTTATTATACTTGTATAGTATGTATAGTTATTAATTTCGTGTAAAATATATGGCTAATTTATTGTTTCACTCATTTTAATAATATAAATGAAATTTAATGTATCTTACACACACCTAGACACATATGTGACCTCTCTCAACAATTGCCGGAGCAAACTAACCTCTGCCCCTCAGAGATTCATAAGTAGCCACATAGGTATACCCGCCACATTAAGTCAACCAAAAAACTCCTAAATGCCCGCAGCCAATTCTCAACCTTTCTTCCCGCTCATTTTCACATACAGAACACAAAGTGCTTTCGTATGGCCTTTCCTTTTCTCCTTCCAGCCATATTGAGCAAACCAATCTATTTAATGATTTCCTCTCCTTTACCTGTAACCTCAGGTGGCACTACCACTGATCCACTCATCCCGACACCACTCAGGCCAGGGCCTCTGTCACCCCAACTCATCACAGCCTTCAAGAATTCCTTCCTCCCTCTAGTAAAGACCCTCCTTTTCTACCTCCAAACCACCCTGTTAAACTGTACATTTCCTTCTTTTCCAAACAAACTGCTAACCCTGGTTTCAATGACACATTCCAATCTCATCATAACTTCACCACTGTAGAACCAGGAGCTATCTTCAATCTTCGCTCTGATCCCACCATCATTAGCCGCCCGGCTGATAAGGGATCCACCATGGTAGTCTTGAATTACTCTGACTACCAATCCGAAGTCCTCAAACAACTTTCCGATTCTGCCTTTTACCGTCCCCTCGAGGATAATCCCACTAAATCCTTTCTTAGTAAGATCCACACCTACCTCTAAAAGCATGAACCCCATGAGAGGCTGTCGCATTCCACTGTCTCTACACTCTGTCCTGACAATCCCAGAACCCCTAAAGTTTACCTACTTCCCAAAACCCACAAACCAGGTAATCGGCAGACCCATCGTTTCCAGTATTGGCTCTCCCACTGAAAGAATATCCGACTTCGTCGACCACCATCTCCAACCGTTTGTCCAGTGCCTCTTAACTTAAGAAAAGAAAATATTTAAGAAAAATCTAGTAATAAACGAATAATAACCATATAAAGGATTTGGCGGTAAACCTTAAAGAAACAGACAAGATAATTGGTCGGTTAAAGTGTACCGCGGTGAATTATGAAAAAAAAATATTAGCTCTGTGTCTCAACTATAGAGTAGAAATTAAAAGGAAACGAAAACAGAAACCAAACTAAGGGAGAGAGTAGGATACTGAGTGACCGGCCCGATGGTGCGGGGTTACCACAGTGTGCATTAGTACTGATAACAGACTGGGTTGCGTACTAAATAAGCTGTTTATTGTGCCGAACACCATGATAAGTGACTGAGTCGGGGTCATTAAGACTGAGCTGAGGGCGTGTGCGAGAGGTCCAAATAATAGTAAAGGCGCTTAACTTCAAGGGAAGAGTCCGAGCTGCCGGCATGCTACCTAGAAGATAGGCGCTGTACGCCTTCTTTGACGGACTCGGCTATGGATGAGTAAAGATTGATGAACATTTAATAATGACATTTATTATAACTTTTTGCTAGTAAATCTGAATAATACAAGTATACAAATTTAAACATTGAACGTAAATATGAGATGCCTATACGTCTCGTCGGTGACGGTTATGAATCATGAAGCAATACTAAAAATGATTAACAAATACAATGAATATAAGTCAAGTTAAGTTGAGCTCCAAATCCCAAATTATATCGAATCAAGACATATACCATTTAGATAATTTAGAGTGAGCAGCGTACCTTCAAAATTTAAGATGTCTTTGAGCTGATGGTAAGATGTGTTGGATGCACTTCGAGTTATAAACTGTCACTTTCACTTATAATTGTTTTTAATCGTGTTTAAACCCACTATGAAGAATATCTAAATACTTCTAAGTCCAGATTGAAGGAAGTTTGTAGAAAGACGTACGATGATTCTGAGCTGAAGATGAGGCGTCTAGATGGCTGTATGCGAGTGCTCCAAGAAGGAAGGTTTCAGTAATATTTATATTAGTTTGTTTTCAAACCGAAGGAAGCACTGGTCGGTTTCACGTTTGAAGGTTGCACTGTTCAAGATGAAGTTTAAGTCATTTCATGGAAGGTTCTTATGTCACACTCGTTCAAGGTGAAATCCTGGCTTATTCCTTGGAAAAGTCATTTTACTGGTGTTCACATTACATATAGATTCTGGGATGCCACGTGCTTCTTATAACGTTTCAAAAGTTCTTGTGAACCAAGGTCAGATCGAAGTTTCACAAAGGTAGTTCGTATTATAGAATTGTACATGAGAACGGAAGTAGTATCATAATCACATCCTTGTACGTTGCTGTGTAATTACGTAATAATGAATAGTTACCTTGGAGCTTGAGACGATTGTAGCGATTGATCATGATTCATGTACGTCGAGACAAGTCTTAGTATTAATACAATATAAATCATAAGCTGTACAAATTGAATACACTGTTGTTCAAAAATATAAGAAAAGAATGAAATTAATAAAATGAATATTCGGTCAGACAACAGTACTGAGTCAAGGTAATATGCTAATGGCACTACCGGCACTTCTAAAGGAAGCAGAATATTAATTATTAGTGAATTGCCCAAGTATTACAAGGTTAGTATGACAATTTTTTACGTTATATTCACGGGAGGCTTTTCGAACAAGGTAAGGTTTCTAAATTCAGGCCCAAAAATATATTTTGATAATTTCAGGTTCAGGTGACCAAGTTAGAACGAATCGGAAAATCACAGGAACGAGGTCCCAAGGTCGCTTTATCTTTAGTAGGAAAAGTAAAACTTATTGCGCATCGTAACGTGAGCTCGTTAAGTACGTGAAAAAATATTAATAAAAAACTGTGTCGCCTAGACCGAAAGAGAACGGAACAAAACAACGGAAACATTATTTATTAGTATGAGATAGAATTAACGATATATTTCCCAAGGGACCAGTGTTTTTAGGCAATTAAGTAGAGTTGACAAACTAAACATGGAAACAAACATTACTGATTTATTACGCATAGTTCTTTTAGAAATAACAGAAATTTGCGGGTAAACAAGAATACTATTTGCAAGTTTAAAAAGAGGAAACTTTGAAGGTTGAAAGTTAGCGTTTCATGTGAAACAAACAAAATGTCTACGGACGAAACACTAAGTCTTCAAGATTTTTCGTCTGCATTCTTGATCAGCTAACTCAGAGGTAAACATGCAGAGATTATTGTCTTAATCACTATATACCAGCTGTATTATTTCACGTTACTGTGTAGACTATGCAGTAAATTCTTTAACTACCATTGCATATTTTATTGGCTAAAATAATCACTTCCGCCCATCTTCCATGACGAGACGAAATATATAAAGATTGCTTTACATCGCATCGCGATTCGCATCCGCACGTGAAGTAAGATTACCAAATCATAACTTAAAGTGAGAAAATTCTCTCATTACTAAACCTTCTGACGATGTGTAAAGAATAAGTTAAACACAATGGTAGAAATAAACATAGCAACTCGAAAGAATGGCTAATACTAAAATATATTAAGTGAATACGAGAGAGAAAATATTGGAGGGAAAAAATCCAATAGAAACAAGACCAGTATGATATTATTAATCATCACATAGGCTAATCACAGACATCGGCCTATTATCAAACCAGTGATTTTAATATATTTGATCGACGAGAGGTGAAAGTGGAACCAACGGAACGAAAACCATCGCCGACAAAAGGAAAATATATCAAATAAAAACGATAAAAGGAATAAAAGGAAAAAGAGATTTTAAAAATGAATAACAAATGGCAAACTAACTATAAAGTAGTGAATAGGTATATGCAACATGGTCCCCCAAGAGGGAATGGAAACGTCATTAAGGGAAAAATAATTTCTGAATTTATACCTGAACTAACTTTTCAAACATTTTATGTACAACTAAGAGAAATCAGAAAGGAAAACTGGAAGGCTAAAACATAATATTTCAATAAAAAAAAGAATTCAGAGTAGAAAGACGACAGATAAAAAAAACATACATAGTTTATGAAGATAATGTCTAATAAAATAAATAACATATAAGTAACTATTTTTCTAGGTAAAACGCTTGTATGGAAATTTATGGACAGATAGGATATGGAGTTTAGATTATCAATTGGATATGCACATAAAATATTAATAATAGTTAGGCCCTATAACAATATGAGAAAATGTTGTAACAATGTGTTATTATTTGTAATATTGAAGGATTTTTGGTTATTGGAAGTGTAAAATAAAATAAAAAAGAAGTTCACAAAACGAAAATAGTGTAATTGTAATACCCATAAGGTAAGACTAGACTTTTAAACACCCAATATATATATATATATGTAGACAAAAATTGAAAATAAGAAATATGAACTTATTAGTAGATATTATGTAGACTTAATGCAGATGTAGATATTATGTAGATATTAATTGGTGAAAATTCTTTTACTGAAACAGGTATACTATTGGACTAATATAGAACTCTTAAGATTTTATGATTCTGCAGAAACAGTCAGTCAAACCTAAAAGTTCAGCTCTTCTGGACTCGGAACAGTTAAATAATTTCAAATGCTCAATATTGTGTTGACCTGCCGGAGCACCTGCCATATTGGGCAGATCTAGCACTTGAGCTGAGGTACCGACTTGAGTCACACATAGACAATGCATACAGGTTTGAGAAGGATTAGTGCCACAGTTCTCATTATTACTTACATTAGGAGATTTTGGTCTCTAAAATCCAACTGAGGATTTCTTTTCTCTCCCGACCTTCCACTATTACTAGAAGTAAAGCTATAGACAAAAGTTTTGTCGCATGTCTTTATAGAATATTTCCCAATTTCGCATGAATTTCCCTCGCGAAGGGAAATTTTCCGCAGTAGAGGGAAGTTCCCTCGCGTTCAAAATTTAAACATAATCCGGCACTAAAACCCAGTGCGGATGAATTACGATGGACGTTGTAATTGTATTCATAAGTAAATATGGAATTACAAGCTAAACCAAGATTTTAAAATAATAATAATTCTAAATTAAACACGGAATGTGGTAACAGTTCGGTAAGAAACGGAATGTCTTACCGCAAAACCAAGTAAAACGAGACAGAAAATACTAGTTAATAGGCTGGCTGAGTGGTTATCGTGAAGAGGTTGTAAAAAAAATATCACTGG
This sequence comes from Lepisma saccharinum, assembly GCA_022664845.1. Taxonomy (NCBI): domain Eukaryota; kingdom Metazoa; phylum Arthropoda; class Insecta; order Zygentoma; family Lepismatidae; genus Lepisma; species Lepisma saccharinum. Next base: position 26,576 of record JAGDQP010000586.1, on the reverse strand, counting down.
TTCAAATCATGGTCATCGGTAATATTTTTTCAATCGTAGATTAATATTGACAATCTTCACTTTCATTATTTCGTCGTTTGGTGTTTAATCCAGGCGTGATATTTTTTTAATGTTTTACCACCAATTCAACAAACTCTGCAAGAAACTTTTCACTATTATTAGTAAGGAAAGATATTTTTAAAAGTGAAATAAAATGTAGAAAACTGACAACAAGGAATATGTTTAAAGCATTCAAGAATAAAACAATTTACTTATAATTATTCTTAACTGAATACCTGTTATTGCCCCCTACTCTACCGATAATAATAGAAATGAATACCATAGCTTTACTACGTATGCCTAGGTCACTTATCAGCTGCTGCATGCTATTGGCTGGTGGTAGTAATGCGTGTTGGGGTGAAACTAAGCTTCTCCAGCCCGCAATAGGGGGTTTTCCGGTTTAAACTGAAAGCTCTTAAACTGAAACCTACATTTTATCTAGCAGAATGGGTAAATCATTAAACGATTCAACTACCAAAATGACCTATGGAGGCACACGTTATATTTTACAGTTTTTATTATACCAACTAAAAGACAAAAATATAACAACAAAACAACAATAAGAGATATTTACATACTTAAAATTAACCTATCCTATAGCAACATTCAGAGTCTGCAACAGGCATTGTTAAGGTTTATAGCGAGTTTCGGAATAATAAGACATGACTAGTTGAGAAGGAGTTGGATCACAACACTTTACAAATTCAAAGAACTTACTAACCTGTTATATAGCCATTACAGTTGCGGGCTTCTAGCACACGGGCAGGATTCGGGGACACCAAAGAGGACGTTTAAGAAGAAGATTCAGTTTTATACTCGGTAAACGAGGTGAGGCAGGAAACCGGGTCTGACTGACAAGTCACGCGATGCCCGCTTCCATCCGCAAAATATGACTAAAGCATGACCAAATATGGGCATTGATTACGGTCAGCTGCATGAATGGAGCATTGTTCCGACGTGGACTTTCTTAAGTCTTACACACATCATTTCGTTGGTTTAACACAAGTGGCACGAGTTGTCTGTTGCTGTCATTACTGCATCCTGTTATTACGACCACGCCTTAACAGCTACAACTCATCCAAATGTGCCAACTTATATTTCTTCTCTAAAAAGTTTAAACGGGGATTTTTCAATAAACAAAAATGGGTTTGGGGATCTTTATTGAAGTAATTTTTTAATGAGTTTCGGGACTTTAAAATGGAACGCATCAGTAGCAACAGCGAGCAGAGAATGCTACTGGAAGTTCAAACTTAATTTCCCATAGTTATCATTAAATACTACTGGTAGCTATAATACAGAGTGATCTATATAAATCTTTACAATATCAATAACTTATTTACTACTTACTTCTTCTGGAAGTGACTGTAAATTTTAAATTGTATTATATTGTCGAATGGGCTCCAGCAGAACTAGTTTGGGGGATTCCAGAAGAGGGAATCTGGCAGAATCACTGATTGGTATTCAAATTTGTTAAAATTAGATGGGGAATGTAATGGTGAGAAACTGTAAGCCACGAAGCATAGCTAAGTTCTGAGTAGAAAATTAAAGAAGCGTGAAATTATTTATAATACATAAAGGGTCATTGCAATTTTATCAACCGTGCTAAGAATATGGTAAAGTTTGGATTTTGGGGCAATTTTAGAAAGTAATGGCTTTCAAACTTCTGGAGTCCATTAGTTGTTAAGTCTTTAAAATCCACAACCATTCATGCTCAAGCCGGGACTCGAACCCGGGACCCTCGATTATTAACCGTGCTGTTAATAATCGTATTTTTAAAACAATATTCGCATTTCTTTTCCATTGTAATCACTTCTTGGACCTTGTACTTTTTCATATATGATATTATCTAAAACAACGAAACCAAACAGAACCTAGCTCAGCCAACATAGCTTATCGAATCCTAGCCAAAGGGGGGAAAAAATATGAAATTACGTTGAAAAGAAAAGAGTAGTAGGGACCAGTCATTCCGCTAGACCCTCCCGTGTGGAGGTGTCACCCCAAAACCTCGAGTACACCAATTTCAGTGAAAAAAATAACTGTAGCGTAACGATTAATTTCAAACGCAATTTACTCTCAGGTATTATGATATATAATTGTTCCTCACTTCTCAAATTCTGAAGTGTTAGAACAATGGATAATATTTCCTTTCGCAATAAGGACTTGTAACAGCCTAGTTGCTGTTCCATTTTTTTTTATTTTCTCCCCTTTTATTTTTCTTAGTCTCCGTTTTGTTTTCTTTCAGTGTGTTCTCTTTAGCTCATTCTCTTTGGTTGGTTTTAGACTCTTTGAGCGTGTTCCGCTTGGATTTTGCTTTGGATTTTTAATCGTTATCCATCCAGGTTTTCGTTAGTCACGCAGCAATGACTTGGATCTAACGCTTGTATTTGATTGGCCCTAGTCAATGCTTCGTGACTAGTTTTTTGCTGATTGGTGTGAATCAGCCATCTTCTCCGTTTGCTGGGAGAACTGCTCTCCCACGCCATGTTAGTTCAGTTCCAATTTTAATGACGAAGCGACTAGATGCATGGGCTTTCCGTCACCTGTACTTCCTAAGCCCTGTCTACGAGAGGTAGATATAAACACTAAATTTAACATAATTTTCGATTTCGTCTGATTTCGTCTATTCCGATGCAATATATTAAATCGTATTAAGAAGAATTAAACCGATACTAGTGTTAACAGGACTTTTCAACATCATCATTTCGAAATTTTCACCGTATTAAATTTTATATTATTTCTGTTTTGAGATTATTTGCCAAATGTACAATATGTTTTAAATTTCAGTATGGGGCCGCTGTTGACCGAATTCTTACATTATAAATATAGGTTCGTTAGATTTCAATAATCATATGCCAATTTCTCGTCTCCAGTTTTTCCATATCTATTCGAAATTCCCGGTTAGCCATGTTTGACAGCTACCGCATATTTTCCTTACTTGATCAAATTAGCAACATGTCTGCTCGACTATCTTTGCGTACCGTTTTCATGCTAATGGTAAATTTTAATTTATTCGACATGGTTCGATAATTTTTGGTTTCAACTCCAGCCACTATTCTCCAATGAAAAAATCATATTTTATAACAATATTTTGTATTTTCAAAATTTATTTAGAACGTCTTTTGTATAACGTAGTAATCATTTGTAATGACGTCACAAAATTATTAAGGTTAAAGTGATTCTTTAATTACCATGCATTTTGGACTAGAACTTCTTTCGTGTAAGTAATACTGTACTAAAACTTTTCTAAATTGTACAACAATATTTCGGAAATAATTTGTGAAAACATCAACGAAATTTGTTAATTATTACAGAAATTATGGACATTAATGTGTGACTACATAACTTTCAGATCTGCTTAATTCATGTATACCAGCGATTCAAATTTGTTTCTTTTACAACTCAACAGTAATTCTGTTCAGATTCTGATAAAATTATCATAGCCGAAAGCGCGAAATATGTAAAGTCAAAGCAATAAATTAAATTCTGAAATTTTTATATTTCTTCGAAAACAATCTTGAGTTTATGTTCAGTGAACGTAGTGTAGAAACCTCTCAGTTAACCAGGTACGATCTACGGCATTAGTTCATAATCCTCTTACAGTGTTTGGTAATATTTATAATGTGCAGTGAGTTATTTAATGTTTAACTTGATATCTATTGGAAATTAGCTATGAATCGTTACGTGAAGTTGACAGCAATTGATACTCATTATTTCTGTGTTTCGGTAAACCTATCGTTTTAAGTGATGTTATTTTAATTAGATTAGATCGGTTCATAAATCCGTAGACCAGTGGTAGGATTCTTTCGCCAGCTGAGAAGTGATAACTTGGGAAAGGAACTATATATTGAATTTCTGGTTATTTCTGCATTGAAATATGAAGTGACTCCAGCATGTGATTTGTGTGAATAAATATTATTTGCGTTTTGCGTTATGACACTACGTTTGGACTGAGTTGCGACCGTCATTCGTTGTGTTCGTTCGTCTTTATTTCAGGAATTGCGATTCCAGACTACAGGTGTGGGCCCTACTAAGGTAAAGGTAAGACATGGTCTTTTGCCACCCTGTAGACTTCGAAGTGAGTAAAGACACCGTATGAGTCACATATGAGTCGTTATGCGTATTATCGTTTGAGATTATTTCCCAAGTAAAGATTTGCGTTTTTCTTTCTTAATCTGTCACTAATCTGAACCAGCTGGTACTTCGGAATATGAACTGACGATCTAATTAAAAGATTGGAGGTGTCGCCTTACCGGTATTTCCTCCCTCGATCTAAATTATTTTTTTACAGCGATCACAAGGATCTGGAATCCTCTTTCCCAGATATTCTTAAATCTGGAAGACATTTCTGCGCCGCTCGTCTGGGGTGTAGAAAATGTTTGGAGCTAGAGGTTAGGTTAGATGCGTTGCGTGGGTACTCTAGGCTCCTGGCGACCCTATTTGTCTGTGTGATCCACTTTTGGGGTCATTGGGTTGGGGACGTTACAGTTTTTGTGCGACTCCAGCCAGGATTGCCAGAAAACCAGTTGCGTTTTCACTTACGCAGTCTCATTTTTCTAAGACGCTCATCGCAGGACTTTTATTTTAGGAAAGCTTCTGTGAATTAATTACTTATAGGTGTGGATTTTATTTTTCACACTGGACCACCAGCCTAAAGCTATCCCAGACGAACGTCTCACCGCTACCAGCAAACGATCAGAATCTCCTAATTTCATCAATTCAAAATTTTGTTCCAAGCATCTCAAGAATTCCTGAAGTACCTGGTTCAAAACCTTACGTGAGAAGTTCGGAAAATGAGCTAAGTCACTTAAGTGCATAGATTTTAACGGCTAACTAGTATCATTATCGGAACTTCGCGATTCTCCCAGTTCGAAATCAACCGACGGTGTAGGCTTTCCTAAATCGACAGGTTGGGTAACACTCCTAGTAAGTTTGACTCTCTCTGAACACACAGTGTTCATATTACATAGAGCAGAGAAAAGAACTCTAGATGGAGGTCTGCTCCTGATATTCATACCTAATGAGAATACAAAGTTATAAGAATTCTGGATCGAAGTACTAAAGTTCCACTATGCACTGTTAGTGGTAACCAATTGGATATTAGTCACCACGGTCGCAATTATAGTGGTGGTATTAATACTTCCTCCACCCAACTCACGAGATACAATCTCTGGCGAAGTAACAACAACATCCGAAGTCTTTGGTACTTCCGTCAACTCCGTTTTCTCTGTTAAATGACTGTCCCGAGACGCACTTCGGAAGCAGTTTCTTTAGTAAAAGTTTTGCATGTGGAATTTACTTCCTCTAGTTGCGAGTTCAAACGCAGATCTGTACTTTGCAATGTCCCGGTCAATTCATTTGTTCTTTTAGTTAAGTAACCAACATTCAATTTCACTGCTGTCAACTCAGTGGCTAACTTATTGACACTGCTTTCGATTGACACCCTGAAAGTCTGACTTTCTTTATCAAACTATCCTAATTTATTATTAAGACTAGCTTCAGTTTGGTCTAATTTCCTATTGAGGCTAGCTTCAGTTTGGTCCAATATTCTACTGAGACTAGCTTCGGTTTGGTTCACTTCACTACTGATACCAGCTAGAACAACCAACGTTTGGTTCATTAAAGTTCCAGTCGGTGCATCTACGTTAGAGCTACCGACCTCATCCTCATCTGTCAATTCCGGTAAAGTTTCGACACATTCGCTACAGTACCATGGAGCATTAAGTTTACAGAGACTGTAGAACAAATACTGGCTAATATTGGCGCAGTTCAAATGCCACCAATGGCCACATTTAGTACAGCTAATGGACGTTTCGTTGTTTTCTTCGCAACAATACATACTTTCGGCAGCTTCAAGACTCTCGCTAGACGGAACGTGCCTAACCCGCTTCCTAGCACTACACTCACCTGTACTAGACATTATTAATTACAAACAAAACTTCAATTGCGTTAGAAGTTTAGAATTTTCACTTAGTAATATATTATTCTTTGAATATATATATATATATATAACATAAAATCCACAGAGATATGGGTCCACAACCACACACTACCCTACAACATCGACTCGATCGCGGAAATTTCTCTCTCAGCTAATAAAATTAACAACAAAACTTTATATATTTTTTAATATTTTAACATTTTGAATATGTTGTTTTACATATCATTAGTATGGGCAGGGCAGATATAAAAGTGGTAAGAATCTCCAACATAAAAACTGTACAATCATGAAAGTCCTCCCTAATAGTTAGCTAGACTACTCACATGCTAACCTACAAAGCTCACTTCTCTGAAGAAAAGAAGATAATCAGTATCAGACATCTGTAGAAAACTCCCATCATCATAATTCACTGCCTACCTAACCATCTGAAAGATTCCCTGACCGTCAACAACTTACACTCAAGTTGCTGTTAATACATGGCAATCAAAAGATCCTCAGGACATCGAGAAATCCGTGAGTTGGGTTGCCATCTGATGTAATCCAATCACTCTCACAAAAGGAAGAGGACCTTAAGCGATCAGCCAGATAGTTACGATTCACTAAACACTGACTGAATCACTCTTAATCAGTGTTACCAAGAACACAAGCGCAGTCCAGCAAACATAGCTGGTTAGCAAACAATAAAACTTACATACCTCAAGACAGTCAAGGTAGAGAAGAAGGTGGGGCTAAGCTCAGGAATAAGACACATTAGGCTCGCCAAATTAAAACCCACTCCTGCACACTGGATCAGACGGCACATAAGATAAACGCACACAGCACTGTCCTGACCAGAAGCTGGGTAGCAGGCAAAACGTCGGTAGCTACCAATCATAAACTCAAAACCCAATAACAGCTTCACTAGTCAAGATCAACGGTAGCTGTTCCACAAAGTTAAAGAACACTGGACAGCAATACTGATTTATTCATAAAATATTTATAAAACTTAGTAATAATATTTTTAATTTAAGGTACTCAGTGTAAATAAAACTCAACCTCTGGAGATCAAGAAAAGCAGAAAAGGAGGTGGAACGGATGTTGATATGAAAACAAAGACTCAAAAAGGAGAAAAGAACTCCAAGAAAACACGTGAGCTAAACGAGTGAGCTAGAAGTAGCTGCAACGCAGGCAGAAAGCTTCTACGCGGAGGCAAAAAAGTACAGTTTACCCGTGTCTTAAGCTGAAAGTCATAAGATATCAAAATGTAAACATTAGCTAGGTAATTACCATATTAAATGAGTAATGTTAAATGATAGCTATCGTAAAAGGAGAGACAATCGACGACAGCTTGACTACAGTGAAACCCATAAGTGAACACTCACCTATGGGAAAGTCGACTGACTTCTGACAGGGAATAGCGCCCTCCGTAAACTATACCAACGAACAACCAGCAAGCACACAACTCAATCTGAGTTTCGGTCAAAACGCACTCCCAAGACCCCCAAAAACATAACACAAGCAGCTCCCACTTAAATACTCTTAAAACAATAATAATAGCATACCAAGCCGACGAACTTTTACTTGACGAGAGCACCCCGGATCTCAAAATGAGTCCACACAAGAGTTTAAGTTTAAAAGAGAATCACTAGAGAAGCTGATATCAAAAGGAGCTACCTAACCTGCATCAAACCTATCACTGTTCCCAACAAATGACTAAGCTACCAGCTCCATATAAGAGGACTTTGCTCACCCTTCAGGCTGACAGTCTCACTGCAGTCTATAAATTAAACATCATTAGTATATCCTACAGAATTACAAAATAGAATATTAAACCGTAGAAAATTATATATATATATCATCTCTGTCCATCAAAACTATGCAAGCAAAGGGTTAATAAAGCGTTCAAATGCCACCTTCTTGGCTTTAAATAACCCCTGTATTTAATTAATAAAACTTCAATAACTAAGACCAATAATCTTTCGTTACAACTAGTGCACTTAAAGTAAACTAATTAGTTAGTCTGCTGGTTCTACTAAACTCAATATAGAAAAGCAACTTGATTTTTACTTATGCATTTATTGTTTCCAAATTTTTTCCATTTCGTAAAGAAATAATTAGTTAAACAATGACAGAATTAGGTTTGGTACAACGGTTAACACTTTTTCTTAAAAAAAGGTTCAATGGTAATTTCGACACAATGTACAATCACCATTTAGTGGACAAAAGCAGCTGACAAATAAGTTGAAAAAGAATATCAATTATATCTGTTCAATTACATAAGAAGTTTTGTTTCAGAGAAAAGGAAAAACGTATTTAACTTTTCACAGCTTAGAATCTGATTTCGGATCACCGTCATTGGTGTATCGGTTCACGTATGAGCTAGAAAGTGTTGAAAATTAAACTTTTGGTCTCTTGTATTAGTAGTTTTAAAATTTGTACTTAAATAATTTCTAACTGTTGGTTCAAGTCTCAGTTAAACTACAAAATCCCGAAATAAATGCATACTTTGGGTTAGAATAACAAATAAATTGATGCTCAATAGAAACAACAAAATCTATTCGTTTTTTTTAATAGTACACTCAGTCAATGATAAAATGAGCGTTCCCATTCAAAAGCTCAAATTACAAAATTAAATGTTTTACACGGTAAGAAACGTGTTAAGAATAATCCATTCATCAACAGGCCTTTACAAAACAGACTAAATTTTCTTTGTTGTAATCTATTTATTTGTTGTTTATTGTAATTTTGATAAAACCCGTTTCTTGCTCTTAAAAAGAAAAAAAGAAAAAAACAAATATGAATTATGTGGCAACGTCACAAAACATGAGTATCCACTCTCCTGTTTTCAAATATTGATTTGCTAGTTACACCAGTTCCTACAGCTGCTAGCTTCTCCGGTCTGAGCCTAAGATACCTAAAAGCAATAAATACATTTTAAGAAAAGTTACTAGCCTCTACTGACAAACATTCTCTGTGCTTAAAAAAATTGAAGAAAGTTATTCTTTCACTATTATTGATCATAAAATAAATTTAATACAGCGATATCAGCACGTTCGTAATCAGTAGCGATGATGTGTTGCTTACTCTCACTTGGGACGTTAAATACAGTTTTTTTAACTTTTACCAAATTTTAGGATATAGTTTTCGTATGTATAGAATCTACGAAAATAACATTAAATGGAACATTAGATCATAAATATATGAAACACTGAAAATTAAACAAAAAGGCTTTATATAATTTTTATTTTGTTTGCATTTAACATCCATTCTTGTTTTCTTTCTTTTTGTCCATAAAGCTGACAAAGTTCGTTCAAACCCTGCCCACAGAGGCATTTTTTAACTACATTATACTTTTTCTACATAGCTTTGTCATCCACGTTGGTGTTACATAGACGTATCAATATTAAATTTTCCTAAAATACGCATAAAGAAGAAATATATATATACAATTCACAACCATATTCAATCCACTACAGGATGAGGTCTCTCCGGGAGGGAGGAGTTCCTCTAGTGCTCCAACGCTGACCACCGGGACCGCTCGCACTGAAGTCGAGTGCGCTACCAACTAGGCTTCAGTGCGAGCGGCCCGTGTTCGATTCCCGGTGGGAGCTCAAAATTTCGGTGTTTACCTAGCATCACAAGGACAATTGGGGAGATGCTGTGAATAAAAGACGGTGGCGATCACAGTTGAGAACTTTGGATCTTCTCTCCCAACACGTCTGGTCGGCGGCCGGGACGGGCCTCATCCAGTAGTGGATTGAATATGACTGTGAATTATATACAGTATAACCTCTGTTATCCGAAATAAAAGGGGAGGAGGTCATCTCGGAATTCCGGTTTAAAAAAATGTGTATTTTTTCAAAGTTTAAAATTGGAAAAATTGAAGGCAATGATAAAAAATACACTTTTAGATTACGTATATAAAAGACTTTTAATAAAGCTTTAAATGCTTCTACAGTACAGTTGGACAACTTCTTATACAACTAAATTTACTGTTTTTTGAAAAAATCTTCTATCTTTTTCTGTTAGCATTTGAAATTTTATCTTGTTTTGATTTTTTTTTGCCATTTTGGTTAAACGCTATTTCGGTT